>JAHLJT010002630.1:30883756-30921673 GCA_031308135.1 Acheta domesticus
CCTTTGTTCCCTGTCTTGTATTGCCATAACTTTTGTTTTCTGAACTGCTATCTACAGAGAATATTCTTGGACCACTTTTGTCAATTTATAAACTGCTCTTTGTAAATTATCTTCAGAATCCATTCTGATAGTTTGGTCATCAGTGTTCAAGATTGTATTTATCTTCTTGTCAAACTTTCCTACTCCAGTTTTTCACTAAGTGGATAATATGTATGTTGAAGAGAATGGGTGATAATCCACATCCTTGTCTTAAGACACTGTTGGTTGTTATTGCTGTTCGGTAATATAAATGAAAAAGAATAATGTAACATTAGCTCAAAGTCATTACCTAAAATAATACAAACCACAACTAAAACTAGTGTTATTAGGTCTTTACAGAAATTCAAAGTATTGTTTAAAAAAATAACTCAAAATCCAATGCAATTTGAAAATAGTTTGCTCTTTCACATCAAGTGTAAATTTTTTATATTTTTTCCCCAACATTGAGGGGTAACTGTACACCCCAATACCACCATTTCCCCTAAGCCTAAATATTGTATCCACAAGCAATTTTTGGTCAATTATTTCTTCACTCAAAATATTAATTTAAAAACAGACAAATACGTTACTCCATTTTTACCTTCCCTACCACAACTCGATAACAGAATTTTCATGTATTTTTTTCACAAATGCTTAAACTTCCAATTTTTTTAAAGTGGCCAATAACATTATGTCATTGCTACACCTCCTGTCTCATAAAATGAATCTTTTTGACAGTGATAAGCAAATTTCTGAGGCCACGAGCCCCATTGAGAAGGATGTTCACGGATTAATTAAAAATATTCCTTTTTTTTTTATGCAGGTGTAAAAATGACTTGTCATCGGCCACTTAAAAAAAAATTAAATTATAAGTTAACACATTAACATAAATTAGTATCGAACAAACTGAGGCCAATAGAATTGAATTGTTCACCCAAGGTGGGGTAATTCTAAAATTTATTTTCGAATTAAAGAACGAAATTGACATTTTTATTTTATGAATTTGCATTGATGTATTCAATACTACTCAACATTCATCTGAGGGGACACCTACGGAAACCAGATGGATACATTAAGGATGAATTTGGATTTTGAGGAGTTCTATGGCAATAAAGAATCGCTTTTGTTCAACAAATTTATTACAGAAAAACATAAAAAATCAGTCTTAGTCACTCAGTCCTTAATGGATTTTTCTTAAACAGATGCAGATACATTGAAATTTACAATGTCCTCTCCACAATTATGTGAGAGCATTTTCAGGCAACTTTGTTAATGTGTCTTCTGAGTAGAATTTTCCTCCATTGCACCACCCGGTACTGATGTAACAGCTGATGTGTTTGTGTGGGTGATCTGAATTACACGCTCTTTGGAAGGAAGCTCATCAGTCTGCTTAGGAGCTTCAATGGACAGCACTCCATCAGAAGAGAGTTTGGACACCACAGCATCCAGACCAATGTCTTCAGGAAGCTTGTATCGTCTTTGGAACTGCCGTGATATGTATCCGTGTTCATCCTGCCTTTCTTTGTGTTTGCCTTCCACAACAATGTGGTTCCCTATCATTTTCACACTTATTTCATCAGGCCTGAACTGCTGTACATCCAGATTTACCTGTAAAACAAAGTTTCACATCAACATCTATATTTATATAAATCCAATAATGAGATAACATTGTGAGAGACCAATCATAACTGACAGGTTGCAAACTGGCTTATTCAATACATTATCCCAAGAATGCAGAAAAAATTAAAAATTATAGCAAAGATTTACTTTCATGATTAAAAAAAAAACGCCCATACAAATGCAAGCAATCTCTTCAGCACTAGTTCACTTCATGCAGTTTGCTTTTTGTTTTTTTCTTTATTCAGAGCATGAATAATTTACAAGGCAGTCCAATGTAATTTTTGTAGTTGAATAAGGAGTGTCAAGAAGGTAATGTATAATCACACGTGCGCCTACCAAGAAAAACCTTAATCTAAATAGTTTACTAACATCCGATATAAATGTGCACTGTACTTATAAAACAAAATGCATGTCATTATGTATGTGCATATATATAACACGTACAGTAGCTGATAACATATGCTATGCCCTCCCCCCAACGACCTACAGAAAAACATTTCTTACCTTTTTTTATTTGCCACAATTTATTTAAATATTTATTTATGTTAGAATTATGTAACTATTTCAAAAATTATTTTGTATCAGGTATACATTACACAAATATACAATATAATCATGTATATATTGATTAATTAACAAAAACTCTATGATGTCACCCCCTCCTTGTGATTGTCTGGATCTGCCCTAATAACATATCTGATAACTGCACTGTGAAATTCACACATTTTTCTCAATTTGATAAACATCTCATATGATTTTATATAAAAAATATTACTCTACAGTATTGTCTGCTGTATTAATAGTGCAAAGTAATTAAATGTCAGTCTGATGCAATTTGTATACCTCACATGCAAAAATTGATCTGTGCAAGTGTAAAAAACACTGAAAGAACTACATCACGGATGTCCTTAACTGTGCAGCACCATCACCAAAAAGAAAAGAAAAAAATTGTTTTATTAGCATTTTTAATGTAGTCCAGTGGATAAGGAGCATTGGCCACTTCAAACTACTTTACGTTGTACTTTGTTCTCTGCTTCAGCCTAAATTTCAAATAGTGTCAAGGATTTTGAGCAAGATAATTAACAGAAGATTCTGAATAGAAGAAATTACGTTTTTATTACTTGCTTAATTGACAAGTCTGAGAAAATATATTAGTCTACAGTCTTACAAGCACAGATGCATAGTAATAAATATAGAAAGAGCTAAATCCATTCCCTTACAAAAAAATAGAAGTTATCAAGAAAAAAATATTTTATACCAGAGGTAACCCCACATCAGCAAATCTAATACACTTCATTTCACCCTGTGGACATGAATTTTGTTTCCATTTACCTTATATCCATCTTGACTGTCTTCAATATCGGATTTGCTACTGGTTCGATAACATTGGTATCTCCAGGGACGAAAGTAGCCGTTCCGAATAAGGGCAGGTACGAAGGGACGAAAAAGGTCTTTGTGCAAAACATCGAAACCGAAATTGCGGTCAAAAAGCGGGCCAGTGCGGTATACGCGCGGATCAATTTTGTCAACACCGTTCAGAGGCGGATCTGATGCCATCTGCAACGTAAAAAAGAAAGATATAAAGACCTACCTTTTTAAAATTTACCTCAAGAATTCCAATCAGAAAATCCAATTCAATTCAACCATGAATTCAACTGACGCCGCCAGCGTCAGGTCAATGTAAAAAATTTTGGCACACTGTGGATGCCGCTGCTGCCTTCTTCTGGAACCGGTTCATTTCACAGAACGGTTCACGAATCGCTCTTTCAAAATGAACCATGGCAATGCAGAGAGGAGAGATACAGATATCTCTCCTCTATGTGGCAATGGTGTAAGTAGTGCACGGTGTTTTCTTACACCACAGTTTCCCAACGGGGGCGATACTGTCCTTCCCCTCGCCAAAAAGGGCGCTGGAGGCTTCCGGTGGAAGCAGCAGGGCTGTTTTGACAGCTTTGCCCCCCCCCCCGCATCTTTACATTCACTAATCTGTTGTCCCTCTAATTTAAAGATTAGTTTTGTTAAAAAAAAAAGCAAACTTCTCATCACCGAGTGACATTCTCGCGTCAACCAGCAACATTTCCTATTATAAATATTATCCAAAGATGCGCGATGTATCACTTCGTTTACGCCAATTTATTTTGTTTGTAGTTGAAATCATACTTTATATAACTTTGACATTTAATAAATAATTTAAGAATTAGAGGGCCTTTTAACGCGGGCCTGGTGGCAAGATACAATAACGCTGGACATATTCATAAAACATTGCAACTTATACCCATTGAGCAATTTAGTATCAAAATATTGTAACATTAGTTCAGCGTTAACTTAAAGTTATTTGAAGAAATCATTTAGGTCTTTGGAATATAAGGACACAAGGATTTGAAAACTAGGTTAAATACGAAAATCCAAATGCAACAAATTAATTTTTATTTAACAAACAATCAATTCAGTCTTTCATAGCTCGGAAAAATTGATAGCGGAATATTTAATACTGTACAAATAAATCTTAACATGATATGAATTGTCGCCGTTTCTAATGAGAATTTTCTTTCTTTTCCGCCTGTGGCGCTGAGTTCACAGCTGGCGCATTTGTGTGGGTGATTGGAATGACACGTTCCTCCGAAGGCGACGTTACGGATTTCTTCGGCGCTTGAATGGACAGCACACCATCGGAAGAAAGTTGGGAAGCCACTGCATCGGGATCGATGTCCTCAGGAAGCCTGTAGCGTCTTTGGAAGTGCCGAGACACGAAACCATGTTCGTCCTGTTTTTCTTCATGCTTCCCTTCCACAACGACGTAGTTTTCCACCACCTTCACATTGATCTCATCGGGCTTGAATTGTTGAACATCCAGGTTGACCTAAGAATGAAAATTAGGTATTACAATGACATACATGAAAATATGGAGGGGAGTTTAGGCAAATTACACCTCAAAAAATCTGGGGGGAAAAAAAAAACCCTTCAGAAAATCCGTTTTTTGGTTCTTAACAGAATTAAAACCTTTGATCTATTTTTTTAACATGGCGAAACCCGTTTTATTTTGCGACCTTTCGTTTTGTTTTTATTTGAACAAAAAAAAAAAACAAACAAGATTTGCATTGGAGGAACTTTTTCGAAAGGGGGAGTGCTTTTACTTTATCCAGGAAACAAAATCCAAAAAACAATTAACACTAGAAGAAAGAATAGATGTTTCTTAGAAAGAGCTCAAGGCCAGTTTGTGTACAAAAATATTCCGTTATATCCCCCAAAAAAAAAAAGAATTCCAAAATTTTCTTAATGCGTTTTCATTGTAGACACATTTATTCAATAATGAAAAAAATATTAAGCAATATTTCAAATTTTTGCATATTAGGGGTATAATATACCTTAAAGAATTAGAATTTGCAGAACGAAATATTGAAGTAATTGTAAATACGTTTAATTACCTTAAATCCATCCGGGGTGTGCTCAACGTTCGAGACGCCGCTGTTTCGAGAAGACAAAAGCCGCCAAGGTCTAACGTAGCCGGCCAGAAGTGAAGAAGGCACAATGGGGTGAATAAGATCATCGTTCAAAACGCCCAGGCCGAAGTTCTGATCGTAGAGATGACCCATGCGGAGAGGCAAAAGGCGAGCAAAATCGCTGAATACGCACGGAGTAAGAGCCATCTGTAAACCGATAAATACTAGTTAACGCCGTGAAATGTTTAAAAATATTTCTGGTCGTGAGCGTCTGAAACACGCAACATCCTATTCATCAATGTTATTTCACCACTTACCTTTCAGCTGAACAAATCGAAATAAGCGAGACTTTTGAAATGTACCACGACTACACTCGGTAAATACTCTCTGGTTACACCACTGACACTAGGCAGGAAGACTATGCCGATAGCTCACTTGCCTATGATTCGACTGCTGATGGGCAACACTTCGCGCCAGCTTTTATATCGTCGCGGCGACGTTTCTCGAATCGCGAGGTGCGCTGCGCAGCTGCGCGAGTTTGCGTCATACCAATTGGGCTCGTGCTTCGCGTATGATCTAGAATGCTGCTAATCTAGCGAATCTGTGAAACCGTCATTCAAAATCAGTTGAAATAAACTTTCTTCGTGATAAGATACCCATGAATGTAATATGGAGAGAGTACTTTGTCAATTATTGACATTTTAATTGTGCTTGTTGGTGAGCCTCGTAATGACGTAACCTGTACGTCACAAACAAACCAAACAGCGCGAAGTCCAATTCTCCGATCCCTGCTTGCTGTTTTCTAGAACATTCTTTCAGACAAATTATAATCATATTTCAGTAATTTATTTGTAATTCATCATTTATTGAGTTTAAATATGTGACTTTTGTGAGTGGCTTTGAAGCATAAAACAATCGGTGATCAAGAAGCTCAACTTACCAGTACCAAATCTGTTTCAAATTTCAAGAATTTGTTTGGTTATTTGTGGGGATGACTCATGATTAGTACCATTGAACATGTATTTATCAAAGAAATGTTAAAACCTATCACAGCCCTTGTAATATATTTAGATTTCCATTCATTGCTGTTACATGTAATGCTGACAGGACATTATGAGAACAATATTACGAATGAATGAATGAATTTAATGTGTACATTTTTATCACCATTTATATTGTCAATTGGGATAATGACTGATAATATCTGAAAAACATTACATTAAACATAATGTAATACTATTACTGAAAATTATGCTTTTGATTTGGTTTCTTGTACACTATTTTACTGTTATTTATTTATTGCCAGAAAAATGAATGTGATAGCTACAAACGCCTTTTCGTGAGGATACCATTGAAGTTTGACTGCATTGAAAAGCCAGCTTTTGTTGTATAAACTATGGTTATAATCTCAGACTTATATTTCATATTTATATAATATCAGACAAATTTTCATTTCTCTTGTAAAGGACAAAGTTCTTACTTGCTGTAACAAAAATGGGTAATAACTTTTATTTTAAATGTTTATTTGTCCTTGTTATTATTGCTATAATTATTATAATTGCTTTTAACAATTATAGTGATTAATACGTGTCATATAGATTTAATTTTGAGACAAAATTATGAAAACAAAACTTTCCCTTTCCTGAACCCCCTGCCTTAAGATTTTAATTGTACAAAATGTTATGTTTTGAGTTACAATAGAAAATACATTTATTTATGTTAAGAAGAAAAATAAATGCCAAATAAAAATCATTATAAATATACCCGTTTTTTGTATATAATGTGATAGTAATATTTGATAGTCTTCTCATTATTTGGGATCAACATCAAATGCAATTAGTTATTCTTGTATTTCCTTTCGATTGTGAACTCATTTTGATCAGAAAATATGTCTTAGTTCATTACAAATGGAATGTGGACATACTCTCATATGTGATGTGAACTAACTTTCATTTCAGGATCCTCACTTTTATGATCCAATTGTTTGTTGCAAAAATGTGAAGAAAGAATTGTTCCAGTAAATGTTTTTAAACAAGCTATTAAACTGTTTCCTGGAAAAAGTAAAGATAAAATATTCAGAAAATGTTGATGGAATTTCATAGTTGCTGTAACCTGAGCAAATTTTCAAATAAATTCTGTGTGAAATGATGAGAACAATCCTTGTATATTTCTTACTGTAATTTTTTGTTTTACAATGTACTGAACTCAATCAAAACTACCACTAGTTTTTGAATACATCAGTTAACTAAATACACAAGGCTTTTAGCATCTTTCATAGTATCTCTCCATTGCTTTTGCCGTAGTATCTATTGCCAATTGTCATGTAAATAAGAATAGCTGGAACTATTTTCCAAAATCTTTACCCTATTTACAATTCTGTGTCCACTTCTTCTCTCTTGGTTTTGACTTTTCATATTTGAATATTTGTGAATTGAGAGTAATCTTTTGATGATAATCATTTTAACAAATATAAAGGGAAACCAATCATTTATATTTTTCACCAAAAAAGGAGAATGAAAAATAATTACAAACAACTGAAAAAACATTTCTTTTAAGTTTTTAGATATTGTTTTTATTTAAAAATAAGAAATACAAACATATTTTAATGGTTAAATAAATAGAATGTTAACATTTTTAAATTGTTATCTTTGGATATCTGATTGTCTCATGTAAATCATACAAATGTTGCAAATGCTGATATTTATTAGCATTATATGTATTCATAATTCAACTTAATTTGTATATAAGTCAGGACTTATCCCAGAGCTGAAGAAACCACGCACACATAGCACTTTTCCTCATGTCACACAGTTTTTAACTGTTTTCAATATTAAATAAATGAGTACTGTACATTTTGCACTAAAAGTAACTTTAAAGCAGAAACGGAATGGTTTCACAATAAAAATGGTGAGAACCAGAAGCAATAAAACTGAATATAGGTTTGGATCATTATTTTTGTATTTCATTTGGGAAATCACTTATTCTTTATTGGTTTTGAGTTTAATGTCCACCACTTCAGGACAAATCTGTCATATTTGTAGCGATGAACTCGTAATTTCATAATAAAAAATAAGAGTGAATTTAGTATAAGCAAAATGGCCTCATTGTATTACAATGTCATTTCAAATAAACCCTTTAACTAAACCTCCTGTTTCTGCACTAGAAGCCTGAATATTAAAGTGGAACATTTGAAATATTTGTTAGTAACAGTATGATGCAACATTCACTTATTAGATTTCTCAATATTTTAGTCTCCTGTACTAGAAGAAAATGAGGTGATAGTTTCAAAGAATTGGAGAAATAATTTCTTGCTCATTTGCAAAATTAAGACATACTTGTAATATTTTGGAATACACTAAGAAATCCTTTTCCGTAAATACAGTGTTATGCCATTTCTTCCAAAACAATGGCAATAT
The DNA here is from genome assembly GCA_031308135.1 of Acheta domesticus. Lineage (NCBI taxonomy): Eukaryota > Metazoa > Arthropoda > Insecta > Orthoptera > Gryllidae > Acheta > Acheta domesticus. The sequence continues at coordinate 30,892,251 of JAHLJT010002630.1, forward strand.
CTCAACAGAAGTGTCAGGGTCAATTACTTTAAATGCAAATAGATAACGAAGTTGTGACAACACATTGTTTCCCCTTTCTGTCATGTATCCACACTTGAACTTGTTTTATCTTCTTTTGTCTTTTTCCTTTTGAGATTGCTAATGTATACACTTAAATTCATTGTAAATAGTTGGGTTTAATTAAAACATTGACCAGACATGATAATAGCATCACATAAAAGTCTAGTGACACACAAATGTTGAAAACCTTTACATCTATTATTTTTTATTCCTTTTCCTTGCAGAAAAAATGGGATAATCCCCAAATTTCAAGAAAATGTTTCGAGCGTAGGGATTATGAGCTTTCATTACACACACTAGTTGCAATTTTCAGAACAGTGAAAAAGTACAAGGAGTCGCCTTACATGCTGCAAATAACATATTTGAATAATTATTAATATTACTATAATCTGCATTACAATAATGATTTTGGCAAATTTATTTTTTTATTTAGTTAGAAAGTATTTATAATAATTAGGTTAGTGTGTTACATCAAGTCTACAGTCCTGTAGACTTCATGGTATGCTCCCTACACTCTCTGGTATGGTCTGCTGTGTGTCAGGAGTCACCAGTGAAAAGCAGCAATTATTGAAAAATTGTTACAATTTTAGAACTAATTCACTCATTAAAAATGAAAAATTCATTGGTTAAAATCTTGTTAACATGTTCATTATTCTCGTTTTGAAAGTGGACTAATTACGTTATTAATGAACATTATGGCAATCTTGAAGGCAACACTAGATTGACCTATTGCAACAGTTAACTTATTTCCTTAGGCCATTCCCCATTTTGTTGGGGATGAATTTCTAAATTCTTAATTATGTAACCATTTGGAAACCCTAATACAAAATCACTTTATAGGTTTCCATTTTCTGTCTTCACGAAATAATTCAATGAAGCTCCAAGCATCTTTCCCTTGCTATTTTCACATAGGGTGATTATCACATGGAAACAACTGAATTGCTTTCAAGCTTTATTTCATTCAATATTTTACCACAGACTAAATTTGTTTCTCATAACTTTCAGAGCAATATCAAATAATTTTTTAGATTGTGGAAGCTGCCATAACATTTTTGTATAGATTCAGGAAAACCTCCAAGTTATGAAGATCCAGATATGGAGAGGTATAGGAAGGGGACAGAAAAGAAACGAACTTAAGTGACACAAACAATTTAATGCACACTAAATTGGTACAGTTAAAGAGGTACAAATCAGTCTTAACAACACTATTGGAGACCAACAGTATAATACTTGAATATAACAGTCTTAGAAATACATATAAGTAAAAGATCGTTAAAGCAAGAGTAGGGGCAAAGAAAGAAAAAAAAAAAAAGATTCAGATTCACTGATCCATCTTCTCAGCAGTATCTCCCTTTCCAGTTTGGCCTGAACTTGGTTTGACTTTTGATAGCAGGAGTATTGGTGTGAGTAATTTGGACAACACGTTCTTTAGTGGGCGGGGCTTGAACCTGAATAATCACAAAGACACACTGATTAAATTATAATTCTCATCAATAGTTTCTTTCTTCTAAAAGAAAGAAAAAAAATTGCTCATTTTCCTTCATAAATAATCGAGAGAAAAAAATAATGTCATGATAAATTACCTTCTTAGGAGCTTCAATTGAGAGCACACCATCTGAAGACAATTTTGAAATCACTGTGTCTGGATCCACGTCATCTGGGACTTTGTATTTTCGAACAAATTTACGTGAAATAAACCCATGCTCATCTTCACGTTCCTCATGGCTTCCCTCCACCAACAACATAGTTTATCCACCATCTTCACATTAATTTCTTCGGGTTTAAATTGCTGCACCATCCAGGTTTCACCTATAATCAGATGCAAATATCTCAATAAAACTCCCACAAGAATGGAATTAAAGGAAAATGTTAAATAATTAGCCATTATTACACATCCTTACTTTAAATCCATCCTGGTTGTTCTGAATATTAGAAGTCCCGCTTGTACGGGTGGCTTGATGACGCCAGGGGGCGAACGTTAGCCCGATAGCAGAGGAACAGTCATCAAATGTGGGTGGACGAGGTCGTCATCAGAACACCCAAGCCCAAAATTTTGATCGAAATGGAGCCAGGCCGTGATCGAACCACTGCCAAGTCACCAAGAGCATCACTCAACAGATACGGAAGAATAGACATCTGAAATTATAAAGATACGGATCAATATTTGTAATATAAAATGCTGAATTACACACGTATTGCTATTATGAATGAATTCTAAACAGTTTTTCGTAGTCAACTGTCAACAATGTAACGGACAGAATACTCACTTTTACGATCCACATTGTAGATAAAAAAGGGGGGAATATTTACGAGAATATCGTACACGCACACTAAATCCTTTTGTGATACAAAAATCGGCAAAAGTAGCAAGGACCGGTACTTCACAAATGCAGCACTGAATTCACGATCTCTGATGTAACTGTAACCGGCAGCTCTGGCGCAGCTCCTTATATACTGCCGTCGAAACTTCGCGGTCTCTCTGGAAACAACTGGCGACAGAGCCTGGACTGAGCACACCCTTTCTAGAACGCTCGATAGAGAGAATATACTTCGATTACAGCTTTGTATCCGTTGACAATTAATAAGCTGTGACGCTGTTATCCAATCGGGAGCTTTGACGTCAGATGTCACTAACAACGTTCAAGCTCTCGATAGGATAATAGCGTCACAGCTGATAAGTGTCAAAGGACTTCACGTTTTAATCGACGTATAGAGTGGTAGTGGTGGGGGACAACGAGTAACAAGGACAGAGATATTAGAAAGAGGGCGTAGCTTCTAGAACTGTCAAGAACAGTCAAGATGCTGTGACGTGATCGTAACGCCGACGAAATTTATTGCTGACTTAAATAACTTGGGTGACCGGACGAATACGAAAATAAGACTGGGTGACTGAAGAAAGAGCTTTATTCCTGAATGTACCGATTGTACTGGATCCAATGTTTAATACAGTAGTAGTATATGAAAATGATTCACATTATAGCATGTTCGTATAAACATTATGTGAAATGATTATTTCGAATACTTTCACGGCCCCCTTAAATTATGATTAACTGACGAATTTGATTCTAAACAATTTATAATTATATAAACAATTCTTTACATAAATATAAAGTAATAGTTGCTTACTTTATATAAATATAAAGTAAGTTTGCGCTCTTATGCAATTTTTTGTTTCCCCACTCCCGTTAATGTTTTTAATTTGATTACATAGATTTATTTAGTTGATATTTTTGACAGTGATCTCGAGCGGAGATTTCACGGTTGTCGCATAAGTAATAAAAGTAACCGATGTATTATTATCCGAAATTAACAAACTCTCCAAAAATTGTATTACTTGTTCTTTGATTTGATTTATTTAGTCAAAGAATAGTAAAAACTGTATGTGACTTACGGGGAGAAACGTTACCACCTGCGCACGTTTTCTTAAGCTCCAGAATCTCCTTCCCAACATTTTAACTATAATAATAGTTGAAAGACGAATAAAAGTTTAAAAAATAAATTTAAAAAACTTTGGGAGATTTCTTTCTTGTCCCATGATTTAAGACTAAAAGAGAGTTTCAGTGGCGTAGCTTTAGTTGGTGTCACCCGGGGCAAAACTAATGGTACCCCCCCCTCAGAAATTAAATATAAAAAACTATTAATGAATAGTTTATACATTGTTAATAAAAATATATTTGCACATGACATTACTTATAATATATTAAAAACTGCATTTAATTCAGAATAACTGAAATTTATTTTTTAAGTAAATAATCTAAAACGAAGTATGACTAATTAACAAGTGCATGTTTTTATAAAAATATTATTTTAAATAAATCATTAAAATTATATAATTCCAATTATAAAATTTTGTCACCCTCAAAAATTGGTGTCACCCCTAAAATGGTGACACCCGGGACGGACCGCCCCCTGCCCTCACCTAGCAACGCCACAGAGTTTTTATATTTGTGAATAAGAGTAAACTTTTATACGTTTAAAATTTTTAAAAAAAAAAATAATACAGAAACGCCTACATTTATGCGGCTCTTGTCCGGCGCTCTGCTTGCACAAGGGTTGGCGGGGCCGTGAATAAAGTATGCTTTTGGAAAGAGTTGTGTTTCACGTTATAATAAATATTAACCTTACTCAAGCGAAATCTGAATTACTTTTTACTTTCTCATATTCGTATACGTATATATGGAGTATAGAGAAAGATATGTAATGCTGCGGAAAATCGATTTCGAAATTTCAACGAAAATACACGTTGGAGGGTCTCCTAATACCGATTTTTTTTTTTTTTTTTTTACTTTCTAGCTACCACTTACGCAATAGAGAGAAAGTTGTGTAATGCCTGCACAAAAACAGCGAATTTTCGGCGTTAAACGCATATTTCAGGGCCATTGGTAACGAAAAAGGAGATAGATCCAGTTTTCAGTTTCTAATTTAGAAAAATTCCTCCAACACGTGATTGTAGTCAGAATCCGCTTTGTGGGTCCTTGATAGCGAAAAATCGATTGGCAGAAAAAGTCTGTGAGCAGCAGTGGCGTAGCGTGACTCACACGTTTGGGGATGCTCAACAATAACACACAAAATGTCACTATCAACTACTTCATCTAACAGGCGAACGCAACACAAGGCAGATACACTGGGACTACTTCCATGATCTCGATTGCTTACGACGGTGTAGGCGCTTCCCACAAAATCCTCACAGCAATCAGGGCTGCCGATGTCTTGAAAGCCAAATTATACAATGGCTCAGCTTTAATTCTTTATACGCGAATGGCAATAAGACCATTTGTTAATTTATACATTGCAGACTTAAATAATATGTAATCTATTTAAGAGATAATACAATTTCTTGGATATTAATTAAGAAATAGTAGTCAGGCACTATTTCTACAGTTTTGTACCCATGACCAAGCGGGGACTCCCGAGTGAGAGAGAGAAAGATAATTTACTGAACGCCTGAAGTGTGCTGCGCTCTCGTGCACAAACGAGCTTCTTTCCGCAGTAGACGCTAGCGTAAAGCAGTCGGGTTTCTCTGGGCCAGGGGTGAAGAGGGGAGAGGGGAAACCTCGCCATCTGCGCATGCGTCATTGCGTCGTCGCAATCTGGCGGCAGACGCTGAAGCATTTTAGCTTTCAAGCAATCAGAGGCCAGCTTCAACAGCCCGCCGAATTCAATCATAGGAAATCAATTTAAAATTAATACAAAACGTGTTTCGCTCAACAGACCCCTTGTAAGATTATCAATACAGTATTTAAGGTTATTATATACGGGGATGCTCAGCATCTCAGCGTCCCCTGACGCTACGCCACTGGTGAGCAGAAGGCAGAAGCAATCTGTGAACAACGCTAGCAGCTACCGTAAGCAGGATTTCACCAAATTTGATGTTCCCTACTGATGACTGACGTCGCGGACCCTTGAATTTGAAACGGATATTTCTAATTTGGGGGTACTTTATACGAAGACTCATTTTCAAAATGTTCTCAAAAATGATTGCATTTGTTTTCTGTGATATAGCAAAACGCACTCAAAGAAATGGCGTAGGTGGCATTTTCGTCGCACACACTGAATTTTCGAATCGCCAAAGTTCAAAATGTTTTCGGTGTTTTCCTTCAATCGAATTTTTTTCCTTAATGAAATCAAAAGCAGATCTTCAACTGAAGTCTTGTTCAATTTTTCGAAAATATGAGTAGTTTTTATGTCATTTTGTGAATCACAGGCAATTTCTAAACTGGAATTTCCGGCACTTCTTTTACTAGAATCTTTCGGGAGTTATTTAATTAGTTAATTAGAAATAGAGTTAATTATTTATCAGGAGTTAGTGTTTCACGCACCGTTTCCACATGCCGGAACGATGCCACATGGCAGTTTGAAATTCTCGGAATAACTTCTCATTATTGGATGTGCTTGGGATAATAGGATAAGGCTTTATTTACTTAACGTTAATGTTAGAATGTCTCTACGTCCAATAAATGGTTCATGCAACTGTATTAAATTCCGGTAAAACTAAATGTAATCAACAAACAATATTTACATAAACGAGTTTGTACAAAACATGCTACTCGACTGCTCGATACTACTACAATGCTGTCTGTGTGAGGTACGCCAGCCGTTCGTCTGTCAGTGTTATGCAATTAATTTATAATGTTAAGCTTTATTGCATGAGTACATGTTTTGAAAACGAGCGACGTTAGGAGCGTGCCATAAAATCTAATACGTCATCGTTTGTGCCGTAATCATAACCACTCAGTACTGTAATTCCTCTTCCTTCTTAGGTTGAAATTTTTAACATGCTGCAGTTCTTTCGAAGACACTAAACACTTCGCCCTTGTTCCAGTATCTATAAAAGGAAACCTTTCTTCTCGAACAGAAAGAAAATTAACGGGTGTAGATGTTTTCCCCACTTAAGTTGCCTAAAATACCGGCAAAGACCCACTGACAAGGGTTTCGACCACCGTCCGCCCCTCCTTCCCTCCCCCCTTTTGCTCGGGCTCCTTCTTCGAGCGCCGTATCTCGGAGAGCAAAGCAGCTCCGCCGCCATTCCTTGGCCAGTTGGCAATCGCTGCACTCAAGAGATGCGCAACTGGAACTGCGTATGAACAGAAGATCGATAGTGCTTCACGTTCGAGGGTGCAAAAACTCTCTTTTGTCTCTCTCGTGCCGCCTGTCCTTTCCTTCTTGGCCTCGTCCCGAGTCACGATTTTCGAAAAATCTTGTGATCTCAACGAAAATGAGACCTGCACCTTTTTCTTAAGCGTCATTTACGCTATCCGTCATCAAAATTTAATAAAATAATTTGGATTTTTTTGTTTTGTTTTGTGAAAAGTCTGAGAATGTCCCAGGATCTTCATGTAGAATACCCCAAAAAATTAAAATATCGGTTTCAAAGTCACGGGACCGCGACATCAGCCAGATCGATCAAAGAAAGTCAATTTTGGAGAAATTCGTCTGAACGATTTATATTAGGCGCTAGCGTTGATCGCAGACGGACGGACAGACGTTCTGCCTTCAATCGATTTTTCGGTATCAAGGACCCACAAATACGGATTCTGAGTATACAAAGGGAGCTCGAGGAGGTCATTTACTACACGTAAGAACAAGAGGTATCCATTTTTCGTTACTAGAGCTCGGCAATATGGGTTCGCTGTTCCCGCGGCACAATTACAATACTTTCTCTTTTTACGTAGTAAGGCCAAGAACGTACAAATCAGCACTTTCTGCTACAGCATTACAATACTTTCTCTTTAGTATGTAAGTGCATAGTAGGCAAGAGTATCCTTTTCACTAGAGAACGTGCCTCTCAAGAACTTAATAAAGTTCAAGAGAGGCAAGAAAGTAATAACCGTAAACTGTGTTAAAAAATATTATTTGCGGCTGAATGAATGTATTGAAATATTTAAATCATTGTGATTAGATATTTTTCAGAACCTCTGAAATATTAAAATCAATCTTTGAGGAACTGATTATTTTCACATTTTCAGATCCTGTGTACCTGTGATTTTGTGAACCAGAACGGCTACTCCCCAGAACATAATAACTCGGGGATGGATTTTAATGAAATGTCAATTTTATGTTTTCACTTAGAGAAATGCTGTTTAGTATAGAAATTCATTTTATTTATGACAAAAGGAAATTACCTCGTTTTTATACATTCCCCCCCCCCATTTTTCATCGATTTTGACTAACAAGTCATTTTTATAGCATTTTTCGCTCATTTTATTGATTTTAATATCATCTTAATGCTACTTGCTTCAAATAATATTTATGAGATTCAATAAATATTCTCCACAGAATTACTGGGCCCCTATACCTGGCAGCCTACTCGATTTTTTGGCTCAGAAATTATAATGTCAGCAGTTGTGAGTATGTAATCTAAGGTTCCTGTGACGCTTGGTGAGCACCATTAGCGATTCAGCCGATTTGAGGATAACTAAAGACAGAGGTTAGCAGATTTGGTGAAAATTGAAGACAGTTTTCTGATAAAAAACAGACCAAACCAAAAGTTTGAAAGCTGAGTTCACTTGAACGATTCAATTACATCAGTAATGTATTCAACAGCTTGAGGTATTCATGAGGACTGGTTTTGATCAAACTTTTTACGTCATTTTCCTTTGGTTTTACGGCATTTTAAAAACATTTAAGAACATTTTATTGATAATTTTTGGTGATGTTCAGGTCATCAAAATCTGCCCCCTAATTATAACCAAAGTTGACTGTAATATGCTAAGGATAAATTAATTTTTTTTGGCAATTTATAAGAAACCATTCATATAAAATATTGTAAGTGTGCAGCTTCTGAATAGGAAATTGCACACCAGATCTACATGCAACTGTACACATCAGATCTGCATGCAACTGATTTAAGGCAAAAAATATGTTTGAAGATTATAACATAAAAACGAGATTATTGTGACACTATAATTGCATGTTACTCAGAAATGATGCATTCTAGTCTCTTAAACCCAGGTTTTCATAACTCTTGTAACATGAGTTTTGTGGAGACAGGTGAGTTCTGAGGAGTCTTGCGTTTTGGGGAGGCAGGTGGGAAATGATTAGGGCATTTAAGAGGACAGGTGGTGGATAGATGGGACACATGGGGACATAAAGGAGACATGAGGCAGGTGGGGAGAAGCACGATCTGAATTATGTTTCATAAGCAGCTTCTTCCAAAATGGTATCTTTTTGAACTTTCTATTTCACTTTAAATGATTTAGTACTTTGGATTTTTTTCTCAGGATGGTCAGAAAAGTGCAAACACCTGAAATCTATGAAAAATTAAATTGCAGCAAAAAGACAAAAATCATCAGACAGGACTGTTTGATTTTCTGTTCAATTTCTTCTTGATGCTCAGTAATATTAGGATGGTTTCTCTTGCGTAGTACCAGAACTGTAATGCTGTCATCCAGTTCATGAATGGTCATTTAAAGTTGGATTGTATTAAGAACCAATTTTCAGTTTTAAAACAATAATTTACAAAGTGCAGAGTTTTTAAACGGGTCCAGCTAATAAAAAAATTAATGGAATTAAATAAGAATTACAAATCCGCAATATACATCTGCAAATTAAGTGAAAATATTTCATTTAAAGTAACAAAAATATTCATTACTTATCCAAGTATTTTTTACGCAATAATGTCATAGCCAAAAATTACACAAAGGAATGAAATGCTCCCATGTTTGTGAAATAAAATTAACATCCAAGGTTTGTGAGAGTCAATCCACACTAGAGAAATAAATATGAATCTAATGTAGCGTTTGCTACAAGCCAATGCTGTGAACAATTCTACTTAACACAAGTATGTACTGGTGGCTTTAAATACATAAATGAGCTTAAAGCATAATTCAGTGTATCATAAAATATACCAATTCACATACAAACATTTTCATATAGTCATTTTAGATAGATTTTAGAGTCACTTAGTGCTTCTACACTTCAATTAAAGAGTGATGTACAGCAACATCCTCAATAACATGTCTACAGAAGAAATGAAGCACAGCGTCTCCCCGCACCAACTGCAAATGCACTAACTTCCGCTCAGAAATGTCACACTGCAACACGCGATCAGGAGGAAAGCTATGTTCCAGAGCAAGGAATGCGACTAGCTTACGTCGATCCACTCGTACACCATACAACCGAGTTAGGTCATGACTGCGGTGATCTCCGTCTGAAAAAGGAAACAAATTCTTTCAGCTGATGCAGGAGCGGTGAGGGGAGGGGGAGAGGGGTTAAAATGTTCAGAAATTGTAAGTACACTCCTAAAAGTTGAAGGCTCAAAATCCTATCATTTGTTTCCCTCTGAAAATGTGTTGTTGTGGTATTATTACGATGGTTAGTATCTCCTGGACAAAAATTTATAATTACTGTAGAAATCCAATTATATAGATTAATTGAGACCACACTCCACAAGATAATTGGATAAATAATTTTGTACAGAACTGAACTTGCATGAAGTGTCAATGATGTATGCCACACTGACTAGTACTGATAAACACAAAAATGTATATACTGTATTTATTGCTCACTGGAAGATTTGTTTTTAATACATTAATACAGTAAATTGGTCATAAAAAATTTGCTTTCTTCAAAACAATCCAGACAATTGGCAATCTGTACAATTGGAGTTCTACTGTAGCACATGTGTACATTTTGTATATAAATAAATTGAATTTCATAAATTCAAAGGTCTGAAATGTTATATTATACATTCAAGATAGGACTGCCTTTAACAGATCATTTGAAGGTGCCCTTGAATTTCGAGCAAATCAATAATACATATTAAGTTAACAAATATGCTTGATAAGTCACTAAATATTATTTCTATAACGAGAACATGCCCTAATGATACACTGGCATAACATGAAGCTTAGTTCTGTGTCAGTTTTTGATAAAAGGGAGTTTGCTTCTTGCATCATGGAAGGTATTATTAGTCTAAGATGGACCATTGCACCATCCATCTCCACACTTATCTTTCCTAAGAATTGTCCCACAATCAGTGCACCGCTGATCAAAGATGTGTGTACATAAACACTGTCAAACAACTGAGAACTGATCAATCAGATGAACATTTACTGCAAGAAGATTATTAAAAGATAATCAGTAGTGTGTAACTAAAGGGGTAAACTTAACATTGTGAAAATACTAATAATACAAATTCATGTAATATTGAACAAATTTGAATTTTAAACTGGGTTGTGGCAAAAACCAACATTATTTAGAATTTGTTGTATCCAAAATATGCTGCATAAAACTATAACTTTTGTTAATTATCAATTATTGATCTAGAGTGCTGTCTCTGCACCAATTTCAAAAACAATAAAAATGCAACTAATTACTAGAATTACATAATCTCTATATAAAAACAGATGTTGGTTTGTCCGAAATCAATAAAATCTAACACTCTGACTGATCTCCACAAAACCTGGTATATCTCTGTGTTCTTTTCATGGAGAAGGTTTTAATGCTGTTTATTTTGTAGTAACTCTCCACTAGATGGCACTTCAGTTAAATGTAGTTCCCAATCCACCTGGGCTTCCTTGTTACTGGATGTTGCAGTGAGTCTCTGGGCAGAGTTGAACAGGGCAGGACGAGTGGGTGGCGCACAATGCAGATGGGAGGAAACGAATGCTGAGCTAGGAGACGACAGCGAGGGGGTGATTGCGCCACGAGAACAACCAAGTCGTAGCAGTGCTGATGGAGAGGGAAGACAGTGGTAGGGCGTAATTCTGCTAGTATTGTATACAAATGTGTGTTGTCCACTATGCATTTTCATTAACTATATTTGAGTTGGTAATAAAAGAATGGTTTGCTTTTCAGACAGATGATCTACAGTTTTAAGACTACATCATGGGTGCCTCTGGAAAAAAAAGTTTGTGTGGGGGACACACATCAGAGAGAGAGATTTAAATGAAAAAACCTCTGAAAATTTTAGTTTAAGCATGACATTTTTTATTAATTTGTTGAAGTTAACAATATGTCTGGGTGGATTAGAAAAGGTCAAGTTACGTCACAGCCATTCATGTACTCGATAATAAACTTTCACAATAAACTTAGAAAATGGCGGCAGTGAAGGCAACAATGGTGGCCTCTTTTGAGTAGTAGTGGTGGGAAGCACTGTGCTGATTGGTCATTTTGTTAAGATTTAAAAATGCAGGTTCTCAGGTGCAGCCCACCAGCAGCGTTGTGTTAAGGCATAGGCCCCAATAGTTCTTAAAAAATTAGTTTTTAATACTAAATTTTTGAAAAATGTTATAAAAGTGATGCTTAACCCTCTTACCATATCTGGGGTCTTTTTGGACTGCATCATCGTTAATTTGTTATTATTTTCTGAAATATTTGCAGGATAATTTCAGTCCTGTAGAAATGCCTTCATGCACTTATTTGGCAGCTACCTAACCATTTTCACATATTTTCCAAATTTTATTTGAGTTAAAAAATTATTTTTTCATTACAAGTGGCTGATTTGACCTAATGAATAGCCTGTTGTTTTCCCATTCTCATTTGAAATATATTGTCATAAACTTTTAGGTCTTTCAATTCAATCAAACCTCAAATGGAATGTACATATAACAGAATTAAACACTAAATTAAGTTCATTATGCTATGCATTCAGAATTCTTTCAAATTCTGTCAGCCTTCATGCAGCTCGTTGCGTTTATTTTGCAAATGTGCATTCCCGCCTGAGATATGGCAAAATATTCTGGGGAAGCTCATCCTGTAGTATTCAGACCTTCAGATTGCAAACGAAAATTATTCGAATAATGAAAAAATGCCTTCCACGTGATTCCTGCAAGCCTCTTTTCATTGAACTGGGAATCCTACCATTGCCTTGTCTATTTATTTACGAATCTGTAATATTTGTCAAAATGACCTACTTAATGGAGGGAACATATTTTCATGTAATATTGATATTTATAATTACAACACACGCCGTAGAAATCACGTGCATCAAGTGTCAGTATCAACAGCTCAGTACAAGAAATCAACATACAATACATGTATGTTACTTTACAACGCATTGCCAGATGACATAAAACAATTAAAGTCGGTATACAAATTTAAGTTAAAAGTAAAATCTTTTCTGCTGCAAAACTGTTTCTATAGAATTAGAGACTATACTGATCGTGAAAAAGAAAAATAATGTTTAATGTAACAAACAAAGATATATAATGAATTAGTTTATGTTTGCATTGTATACATTTAAAAAAATATTTAATACGCCTGTAACAAGTAATGTACTTCAGCTTCCGGGTCAATGACCCCCATCTCGATTAGGTTTTTGTCCAGTTTCCCTGATCCATTGAGCAAATGCTGAGATGACCCCTTGTTTTGCTTCTGGACGTAAATGTAGCTTCACTGTGCGCACATTTTGTTGAGCACTCCTTTTGCTTGTAGTTTCATTTACAGTTGAAATTGATTTTCTATAACTCGGGAAAAAAACATTTTTCAAATATCTTTATTTTTCTAAAATAGTTATTTTCTAAATTCATTATTTCGTTGTTTTTTTTTTAAATAAAATTCTGGCCCTCAAGAAAATGTGCGCAGATAAATTTCTTTCCCCACACGTCATACACAGTTTTTACTGTTTTTTTTGACAAATAAATAAATAAATAAATAAAAAATAAATAAAACTTCAAAAATTGTCAGATATTGTCAAAATTTGATTTATCTCAAAATAATTTTCATAAACTATAATAAATATTTATATAGCATTGTGTATAAAAAATGGAGGTTACATATGGTAGAGGCTATTCTTTATACGAAATATAATATGAATAAATGATATTTATTATGTTACTGAAAATAATAATGTAATAATATGTATAATATATATTATTATATGAAAACAATTATTTACACTCAGTATATTGCCATACACTTTTGTAATTACCACTTCCAATTGTTAGTAAAGTTTGGGGTCCAAAAAGATCCCAGGTATATTACTTGATTGTAAATTGCAGAAATGGTATAAGGGTTAAGCTACACACAAAAAAATGGCATAATGGAGAGATGTGTCACACATTACTGGAAAATACTTATAATATGTAATGTTGCGGGTTGAAGTGTGTCAATTTTATATTGTACAATTCAATAAAAAATTAAAACTATTTAATTTGCAGACTTTTTAATGTACTTATAAATTGGTTATTCTTACTTACACATATGTTTAATTTTTTTCGTTTGAATAATATTGAATTGAAACACTAAGAAATACTTTCAAAATATTTTTTAAAGAAGACAACATACAATGTGATTTGATTGGAGTTTTATTTATATTTCAGCATCAAAATTTGGGGAGGGGGAGACTGGTGAAAGTAAGAATAGGGGCCCCCCAAATGAACCTAGGCCCAAGTGTCCCCAATGCTGTTAAAATGGCTCTGCCCATCAGTTCAAAAGTGTGTTCATCATGATTTTTTTTCCCCACATGCTTTAAAAGTTTTGACTCGTGAAGGACTGCAAAACATTTTTCTATACACTGTTGTTATTTCAATCTCTGTTATATTAGAAATAAATATCATTTTTACGTTTTTCTCTACTAAATCAGAATAAAACTACTGCATGTACTTGAAAATACTGGGGAGACAGTCCCCCTGCTAGGGATGCCCGCGCTCAGAATGCTTGGGCCCCATGTACTAGAATCCTTATTACATAAAAATGTATCAGTCAGACATAAATCAACTGTCCAAAGAAGACAGTCCAGATGCAAGGATAAGATGCACACACACCTTCATGAACAACGTGTAATCCAGTGAACTGCTTCACACAGGTACCCATGTCGTGCACTAGCTTCGCTTGGAAGTCACCATTCTCATTGGCTACCAAGTAACAATGCTGTCCCAAGGATTTAAAACACTCAAGCCACTGGTGCATTTCTCTGATGTATGGCATTTCAATGCTCACCTGCAAACCAAAGGTGGACAAATTAAAATACATCTTTGACTCTCTAGAATAAGCAGATATCTCACAAAAACTCAATTTTGCAGGAGAGCAACATATCTTGTCCTCCTCTGCTCAGCAGTAATCAATACAGCAACAAAGCTTGCACTGTTTGTTTTGGTGTTGTCAATTCATTTTTACATATAAAACATTCTTTACATTAGTAATATTAATTAAATAGAACAATAAAATAATATAATAAGATATACATCAACATAGCACAGTGTGGTATAGAAGGCACACTTTTAACATAGCAATGTATCAATGTCAATGATGGCAGAATTCTTTTACACACTTTGGAAACTCAAATTTAAGAATTCAATACTACAGAAACGGCAGCAAACCAGCATATTTTTAATTGAGTTTTGAAATCTTTTATTTTGGCAGAAAAGGAAGCAGAGGATGAAATTGTTGTGGAAGAAGTAGAAAATGTAAAAGCAAAACTGAAGAACAGGAAGGGAGCAAGAATAGATGAGATAAAACCAGAACTGATAAAATACAGACAACAAGCACTAAAAATCCAATTCCTAAAACTAATGAATGAGATTAAGAAGCACAATACAGTCCCTCATTGGAGGACTTCAATAGTGTGCAATATCCTAAAAATATGAAACAGAAAAAGTTGGAACAACTAACAGAAAATAAGCATGCTACCTTTAGGATGAACAATTTTTGCAAACAAAACATAACACAAAGACTAGCAATAATTGGAGAATTAATCATGGACGAACAGTGTGGATTCCACAAGGGGAGAAGCACAATAGGTGCAATATTCACACTCCAGCAGATTAAGGGAAAAAGGACGTTCATGGGTCATTTTCTACAACAACATAAACAGAAAGAAATTATGGGAAATTCTGAGAGAAGAAACAGTACCGAACATTTAATAAAAAATACAAAGAGTTTATACCAGGATTCAATGACACTAATTAATAGCGATGAAAACACAAAATAACAGCTGAGTGTCAATGAGGCTCGGCTCTACACCAAGAATGCACACTGCCACCATTACTTTTCAACATTTACCTGAATTAGTATACGATTAAAAAAAAAAAGGAAACTGAAATATAAGGCATGAATAAATATGATTGATTGATTAGTGGGAAAGGGTGCATCAACTGCTAAGGTCATGCATCAAGTGCTAGGGGCTTATAGTCCTGAAAGGGTAGTGTAAGTGTAAACAGCAACACTATTCACAAGTATTGAATAGAAACATCGTTTTCAGAGGATAAAGTGATTATCAGACATAGTTGTTTAAGCATTTCTGTTTCTTAAACACATCAAATTCATATTTTTAACAAAACTGTTACAAGTAAAATTACATCTATGCCAAAAATAATTTTCAAGCACCCCATATTTTAGAAATTGTGCAGCGTTTTTTTTTGTCTTTGAAGATTCTATTTCAGGCCAAGAAAGTAGGATATTTGAATGCCAAAACATCTTATGCTTACTCATGAGAAAGGCTGGTCAAAAGAAGTACAGAGAAAGAAAGAAAAGGTGAGTTATTTTTGTGATTGTTTTTCAAAAAATTAAGATTATTTCATCAAAATGTAATGATCATTACTTTATTCTTTTTTATATATTTTTTTAGGTCTTTTGTGTTCTTGGGTGAGGGAATTGCTGCGAATATGATTAGTTAATGTCTTCATCAGAAAAAAAAAAGGTAGAAATTTATTAATATCTGAGCATATTTTTTTGAAAAAGTTATTAATTTCACTAGATTTTAAGTAAACATTCACAATGGAAAATTTCAAAGAGAAAATAACAAAGAAGAACATCTATTATTGTAATTATCTTGTACTGGGAGTCACTCCTAGCACACTTAAAGAATGAATGAATAAACAATTAAACAACCTGTTAAATGAATAAACAATTAAATAGAACTTAAAGAAAAGTTCTATTTAATTGTTTATTCATTTAACAGGTACGAGAGATAGCAGAGGAATGTCAATCTTGTTCATTTTTATAATTTTTGAAAATTCATTATTGTGAGATGAAAACTTTTCTGTGTTCTTACCCCAACTGAACTATTCCATGAATTTCCTTGTTAATTCCTGACAAGGAAACTTTGTTTTAGTGGGAGACTCCTCCTCAGGTATCTACCCCAGTGGGGCACTGCCAAAGGTTGGACAAGCTGTAAGCTCCTCTCTGGGTTGCTCACAGTTGGTAGTCATGTAAATCTAAGGGTGGTAGGAGAAAGGTTAAGATAAGGAAGAGGCAAAGACGATTGTTTGTGATCTAGTGCCTATTTTTTAGGCTACTACTTCATTGTTTTGCTGGTTTTGATTGGAAAAGCCATGGAAAACTACCAATCACTGCATAAAGCCACTTGAATTCTCCTCCATACAGCAGTTGACAGGTTTGTTAAAAACATTTAGAGAAAATGAGAAAAACCTTACATCATAAGAATGTTCTTCAGCTTCATGGATGCCACTCCACTGACTGCGAGGAATGATGCCAACAGGGAAGTCATGAGAGCAAGTCCGAACAAGAGATGTAACAGGCTGCATTACACAGATACAAATAAGTGCATATTTATACTCAAAGTAAGGCATTCACTCCACTGAAATTAATTTGACACACAACTATATTTTAAAAACTTAATGTCTCTTTCTAAAATGGTAAGGGTCTGAAATTTGATGACTCATTAGCATTCTCAAAATGAATGACAATGAATGACCGCAATTATTGGAAAAATTTCTTATAAAACCTACAATTGCATTGAATAATGTAATAAAAAAGTTCAATATGTGTTTAAAATTAATGCCAGTTTACTAATGTGCACACAATTCACACACTCACCATTTCCATTTCAAATCTTAAGCATGGCCCACCCTTATCAGTTAGTTTTATTTTCACAGTTTGAGGAGCACGGTTCTTCTTGAGGGTAATCAAAGTATCGGCAAGCATTACTAAGAAAAAATAATAAATACTTGTAAACTCTTTCACCACTGTGAGCATAATAATATGAATATTAAAATGAAAACAGAACATGTATACCTGTTGCAAACTCCAAATAAAATTCATTGTAGACATCTGAAACACCTCGCATGGTAAATTCAGAAAAGAATTGTTCAGGATCCAACTCCCACCAGGCCTGAGGTTGTTGACTTTCCATTATCACAAAGAATATCTTGTCTGGACATACTCTCAGTACACTTGTCTTTGCCAAGTTTGACAAAACTTGTAGGATCTCTGTAATGGCAACAGCAATGTGAGAAAATAGTAATTGCACATTTATACAAAAGAAAGAACCGAAGATTTTACTTGCCAGTAAATTTCCTCATGTAAGAGGGGTCATTCATAACAGCTCTAAACCTCATTGTAAGAGTGTAACATACAAAACCTATTAATTAAATCAGTTTCTTTCCTCAACATAACCTAAAAACAGGTACACTTTCACTGTAATACAGATGTAATGCCTAAAACTACTACCTTCCATGAAATATTAATTCATATTGATGCCATTGCACCCTTGGGTAAACGACGCAACATCACATATTTAAGGTTATAATATTTACGACTTCGCGAGCAGCATTCGCAGCAAAACTTCGCAAATCAAATCAGTGAGAACAGTGCGCGCCGAAACAAATGAAAATCAAAGCTTTGGTTCACCAGTGTCTATACTGCAATTTTTTTATCTGTGCCCCTGACAGAATAGCCTTTCCGCTGCCATCCAGCCGGTAACTTGAATGTCATCACAGTGACTTCACTATGGTGACGTTTCAGCTTTCGATTGGATAGAACCGTCAACAGCTGATTTCTGTCAGGTGCACAGTCAAGAAAATCGCAGTCTATTGACACCAACCTAACAACCAAAAGATCACTATTCAATGTCCTCTCTACCAAAAAGTGCTCTCTCCGTGACACCAATACCATGAATGAAATAATGCTAGTACCACACTACCATCTTAGTCTTCGTAACTGCAAATACTATAGAGACTATTTTCAGCTAGCATTACTAAGAGACTCTATTGTATTTGGTAAGGGTCAATGTTCTAAGGCTAAATTTGACATGTTGGTACATCAGGATCGTTGGGGTATATGCATGAATGTTGGTATCGCTATTGGTCATATCTTTCTACAGCAGCGCTACGTATCGGTGAACCGGTGGTCTACAAGTGTACTATCAACGAAAACACTATTGCTGGAAGCCGAAGAACGCAAACGGAAGACGAAGAATAGGCAACAATTTGAAGTGGTTTCATCAGCCATAAATTACCAGTAGAAAAATGAGTTTTTTCAATATTTTTCGTGGCTTTTTCGGAATGCCACCGGATGGCAACGCCAACAGGTGATATGTCAATGGATTGTAACTAAAATAGCTTGTTACTTTATACCTAACATATATTGATTGCATGCATCCCACGAAACAATTTTTTCAAGTACAATTTAGCACTAAATACTTTAAGACTCCCACTTGATCACTTCCACAGCATTTTTATAGATTTATCATTTTCTTTAAATTGTCATTGTCATATTGACCAATTGCTTCATGACACTGTGCTTACAAAGGCGGGGAGATTTGCCTGATGAACGACAACCCAATGGATTTCGGAACCCAATTTGGAGTCAGGATGACGATGATGATGACGATGAAGATTTTAGGTAAACATACATGTGGGGTATTACATGCATGAAATGCTTAATGGCTTGATGCATTTGAATGAGTAGAATGAATACAATTCGCTTTGCAGTTTCCTTAATAGAGGGCCGAGAAGTCGTTCTTTTCGTGTTGACAGCAATCCATTAGAAATTCATCGTTTCTTCGAGCAACAAATTGAGGATATTATGAGAAGTTTTGGTGCTTTTGGATTTGGAAATTTTGGCAATTTTGGTATGTTGATTTATGAGAGTGAATGATATCTAATGAATGTGGTTTGAAAGATGTAATATAAGTGAACTTTCGTGTTAAAGGATCAAGAGACTTTTTCTCTTTGGAACCACCTCCTATGGAGTCAGAACCTGATTCATTTGCAGGACCAAGTGATGCTTTTAAAGGCAGTTTACGTGAACAGTATTTGAAACCAGGATATGAAAGTGACAGTGGCCGAGGAAAAAATGAAAGAAAGATGGATAGTGATCTGGATGATAAGTAAGTAACATCTCCATGCCAATTAGTATTGAACACTTGTGATACGTTTTGATGGTTGGTTCTGGATTGTACATAAACATATTTAGAAATACTTTGTCATATTATTTTGTACAAAGGTTTAAAGGAGAATTATTTCAAACTCTAGATATACTAATAGTTCAAAACCAAAAAATAAAAAAGCAATTTTCTTAGTGTTTTATCATAAAAAATATGTTTTTGAAGTTGGAGGCCCCTCTGATATTTGGGTGAATTTTATTTATAAGAGATCTTAATCTCCTCTCCTTTAATCAAAGGGTTGGCTTTGTAATACATTGACAAATAAATTAAATTTGTCGTAGACATCAATATTTGGAAAAATTATATGACTAAAAATTTGTGGCTCCCAGACTCAATTAAAAAAACAAGAACTCGGCAACATCTTTCATAGTCTCTTGTTCATTTTCATGCAGTAAATTAGAAAGCTCTAGTGAGGTCAGTGAATTTGTGTTGAGGAAATGTTAGCAGATCTAACAAAGTAACTCATCATAAAGCAGAATTTTAGTTTGTAATAAATGATTGTGATCCACAAGATCGTTACCCTTATCATTTCTAAGTACCAAAATCTGACAGCTCAAGATTTTCTCAGCTGACTCTTCTGACAAATTTGTTGAAGTCACTTTGAGTTGAAACAGGAATCACAACATGTGCACTTGATGAACAAGGATATCCTCTAGCACAGGGCTTTCCAACTGGTGGCCCGCCGGATCTTTTCGTGCAGCCTGCGACTGCTTTGAACAATTTTTTATTGTACCAACCAAATAAAATATAATTGCACAATTCATCTTGTTTTTCTTTAATGATATATTAATTTTCTTGTTCTATCTACATTAATTATTAAGTATGTTGAATAAAAGTCGTATCTAATATATATATATTTGTTAGGTAGTTAGAAAATAAATAAATTATCTTAAATTATGGTGCAGCCCGCGGCTTAACTAGAATTTGATATGTGGCCCATAAGCCCTTCTAAGTTGGACAGCCCTGCTCTAGCACTACTGGGTCATAGTACTTCAAATGTGTATTGTGTGTCATTCTTATACAGAGGCCTGAGATCATCAACAGCCTGTGTCAAAATGAGCTGCTGCATAGGAATGGAAGGCCTGCAGATTTTATTTATTTGGTCAAAACAGTAAAAACTGTATATGACGTATGGGGGAAGAGATTATGTGTGCAAATTTTCTTGAGGCCCAGAACAAAAAAATAAACAAAACAAAAAACAAACAAACAAAACACACACACGTACACAACACCAATAGAGAAAGTGTTGTAATGCTTTGGAAAAAATCGATTTTTCGACAGATAAACATTAATTGCTGGGCCCTGGTAATGAAAAAGTGGATAAATCTTGTTCCTGTATGCAGTAAACTACTTTCTCTGATACATAGAGTAGTCAAAATCCACATTTGGTGAAAACAAAAAAATCCATTGATGGCAAAACGACTGTCAGTCTCCATGAACAACTCTAGTGAATACATCATAGGTGGGATTTCAGAAAAAATTCATTATCTGGGAAATTGTTATTCCCTGATTGATCTGACCAATGAGCCCTTTAATTTGAAGTGAATGTTTTGATTTTTGGTGGTAATTTTGCACAAAGCCTCAATATTTTCAAACTTTTCTTAAAAAAATGGTTCAAAATTTTTCCTTTAAATTTTAGCCTCTGATAGAGTAAAAGATGCTTAAGAAATGGCATAGGCCACATTTTGTGGAACTCATGGAAGTTTCCAAAAGTGTTTGATGTATAACTGCTTTGTTCATCATTAATATAATTTGTGTTCTTAGAGAGTTTTTTCAGTAGGGAGGGGGGTATTTAGCTCTTATCAATTTCTTAAGGAAAAAAGTGAAAGTATTCTTACTTTGCTTTATTTCTCTCTGAAATGTGAGGTTTTTTTTGTGGGTAACTTTACTTCAGTGGTCATAATAGAAGCTGTTTTTTCTTGTTTTTAATTCATCATTCTCTTCACTTTATTTCAACTGGACACTGTTAATGAATGCCTCATATTCTTACATTAAATTAATTTTTGTAATTTCTCAGGGTCCCAGCTGGTGAGGTTAGCAAGATTCTGCGCCAAGGACCTCGTTGGATGTGATAGAGCCTGAGAGAGCCCAGCCTTTTGGCCCGATTGTGGCCAGGTCTTTTGGACGATCCATGACCAGCAAAACAGTAAGCAGCCCAACGGGGTAAGTTATCATTGTGTATTTTGCTTTTAGAGGAAAAGAAAAATTATTTTAAATAGTGTAAATCAGATGAGAGGATAAAATTGCAGGGAGTTCATTTGAAGATCATACTGAGAAGTATTTCCTCAAGGTATACTCACATTTCACAAGCCAGAACACCATTCAGTTTGAAGATACATTTTGTGTAAAACTGAAATAATGTGTGGTTCTAACCTCTTGATTCCTATTTTTGGTGTGGTATGATTGTTCTGGTTTAATGTACCTAATGAAGGCAACTTAAATCTGAAATATTTTTTTTATTGAAACGTGAATGTCAGTAATAAAAGGTCATACAAACTTACTTATTTTCTCTTTCATTAATAATTTATATTGTGTGATCATCAGTATTTGTAACTTTTGATCATCCTTTGCTTAATGTCAATGTTGGGCATTGTTCCGTACATCAATTTTTGAAAATTTTTTGATGTAGTTGGAAGAGACTCTGCGAGATTGAGATTTTCTGAAAGGTCAGTAAGTGAAAAACATTTAATTATTGCAGGGCATTGAACATCATAAGTCAGTGCGTGACAGCTCTGGAAATGAAGAAGTTACTGTAACACGCACAATCGGAGGCCAAAGTTACACTATTACCACCAAAACAGATGCACAAGGAAAACAAGAGCGCATTGAAATTTTGTCAACATGGATGAAGGTGAGATAGAGATAAAATTTTTAGAGGATTCTGTAGTTGAAGGCAGTTCAGTTGTAACCACATCTTTGGAACTCCAGCCTTATTTCTGAAGCAGTGTTTAGGGCCTGATTTTCCATTTTTAGTTAAGAGCGCCAGTTAACTAATTCCTGGTAAGTTCTCTTCAGGTCGAAATGAGAGTCTTATATTACCACTGCACAGTAACTCAGAGCTAGTTATTCACTACTTCATTACAATCGCTACTAACAAATTTATGTTGGATGGCAGTACTTTGCAGTTTTCAACAGTATTCATAGATAGCAATTTTAGTTCATTGTTGTTTTTCGTGCGATTTCATTTCTGTGCATGTTTTTAAATGTACTTTTTTCCAAAACACATTAAGGTTGTAGATGATGTTGAAAATTGTGGAATCATGTAACAATCTGGTGTGTTACTCTTAACTTTATTCAGTAGCAGACAAAAAGCTGTTCCATATGTGTACCTCATCAGAGGGAAATAAAAAATGTGGAGAATTTTGTTTTGTTGCAAATTACATTGAAACAGTTTCTGTTATGAAACTGAGTTTATAAGGGCTTCTCTCATATTAAAAATGTTTGGAAATTATATAAATCTGCATTTTATTCAATACCATGAGCGATACACACTCTTGTGTATTATCAATTATAGTAACATAACCTTATAATCACAGTGCTTTGTTGAAATAAACGGACGAGGAAAGAAAGAGAATTGTTTGTGAAGTGTGTACAGCATTCCAGCCTTCAACATTTTTTGGCCTGGATTTGATCATGGTTAGCTCATCTTATTTTGTCAAATATTTTATGAGAATTTGATTATCAGAATTGTTTCAGCGAACATTATCCGAGCTACCATTTTGGAAACTAATCTGTCATTTATTATAATGAGCAGTTAAAGTGCACTCCTGACTTAGTTCTTTGGTTAACTCGTCCAAGTAAACCTCCTAGTATGCATTAACCAGCTTCTCTTAATATGATTTTAGAACGCCAACTTCCATTGAACTCTTTCCGAAACTTGAGCCAAAAGTGGTAATATAGGCCCTTAGGGGCCGTCCATAAATTACATAACACAAATTTGGAGTATTTTGAATTCCTCCTCCACTTATAACGCACCTGCAACTTGCGCTTGAACCCCCCTATAATAATTACGTAACGCTTGCGATAAGACACCCTTCCCCCTATTGTAATAAGTAAAAATCAATTAGTAAGCAGAAACGAGTTGTATGAATTTTATTTGTATTATAGATTATAAATTATAATTATTAAAGTGAAAATTACTTGGTGGCATGGACTGCACATAACAATAAGAGTGGGGACAATTTTGAATGAAAGGACGTGTATGCGAGAAAATTTCTGGCAAGCTGTGCACATGCCATCGTGGATAATGCATAGGCTCTGAGTCCACTGTGCCAACTTGGATTCTAGAATATAGATCAGTTTTGAATATTTTCTTTGTTATATAAAAGATTCATTCATTGAAAAATATTTCCATTATTCTAACAATTTATTCGACACAACTTAGTGAATTTATATTGTTAATTTAATTTGTTAATACAATAATATATTAGTAAAAGACTGAATAAAAGAAATTATTTCAGCAAATGTTGAAAGATTTTAAAAATAAATATCGGCATTACATAACACTCAACTACAACCCCCCTCTTCCCACGTATAACACAGCGTAACGCTGCCTCACCCCCCCCCCCCCAACCCCAGTGTTCTTTTAGAAATATCTCTTAACATGTCTGATTTGTATTCAACAATAAGCTGACTTGTTCTTTCTCACTTTTGGAGTGGGTCATCAGACACATAGATGTTTTATGGAAATTGCTGATGTAATGCATATTAAAACTGTTTTAACTCCATCCTCAGTTCTGTAGGAATTTTGTATGCAATTCCAAGATTCCAATTCCATGTTTTTTACACAAGATTGACTGAGAACTAAAATAATATTAAAAAGTTATTCATATCTTCCTCTACTCTCGACCATGCTTTTTGAATGGCAATTGAAAATGTGGTTCATAAAACAATGAGGTGAGCAAATAAATATTCCTTTCATGACCTGTAAAATTGTTTCTTGCAGGTGACCTGAAGGAGTTTGAGAAGAAATGGGGAAGTAAATTGTGAACTTGTCTGGTAACCTGATTTTCTTTTGTACATACATCACACTGTTCTTAATGGGATGTTGAAACTATTCTTCAAGTAAGACCTGGGTATACATATTTTGTCTAATTGTTCATGGTGAAGTTTGTTCCAAGGTCTGTTGTAAATTTGTTGTATATCTTACTTTTAAGATGTAAGCAGTATAGAATATTTTAAGTCTTCTGTGCTGGGGGATTTATTTCATTAAGGTGGTTACAAATTACCTAACATGATTTAATCATTAAAATAAAGATTATATTAGCCCTCATTTTTTTTCTCCTTCTATTTGTAAGAACCTCTATAAGAAGAAACAAGTCCAAATATTGCCCTGATATTTCTTCGGTCTTTCCATTCCCCAAACAATGATATGACTCAATGCTTTTGGAAAAGAAAGATTTATACCCAAAATGAAGACTTAAGTGTTCAATTAGATTGAGACTTTGACAATTTGAGTTGTTGAAAGGACTGCAATACCATTATATTTACTCACCTCAATTTACAAAAGAATATAAATATATTTCACATTGCTGTAGCTCCCTGTGTATGTGAATGCTAAGATTAAACTATTTTTTAGAGTCTTAAAAATTAGTTTTGTTTTGAATAAAAAACAACTAAGCTACCAATGCCACTACTCTAACATTTAATAAATCCCTGAAGACAATCTTGCTGTTTGTGAAGATTTATTGACAGGATCGTGCAAATAAAAGTTGTAATTAGACATTTTCCCTTTAATCGTGCATAGTTAGGAAGTTTTTATTAAATTAGATGCAAGTTTCCTAATAATTATTGGTATTATTTTGAATTGTGTTTTATTAAGTGCGATTTTCCAAAGTTACCCACCTACCCCTTTTCTAGTTGATATATTGTAAACTTGTAATGTAGGTTTATTAAAAATAAAGTTATGGTTTGCAATATATTAAACTTTATTTGTTGAATGGGTATTACTATTAATTTCATTGGGAATTCTACATCAGGTGCAGTTTTCCTTTTACTTTATCAATGGAAAACATGTAGCAATGCACCAAATTTGTTTATTGCACAGTAACAATTATATTTTAACATTTTGAATTCATCCTACAAAAGTGAAAATATATTCAACAAGAATCCTACTGAAATTACCTGTCAGATGGAGATGCATGATATGCCCTTTCATGAGAGGGCAAGAACATACTTTATGTACATACCTTTTCAGAGAAGTATACAAGAAAATAATATATACGTGAATTGAACATTAATTATTTTCAATATGTTATAAAACAACCTCCATCAATTGCATTTCCATATTTAAATTACATAACAGTTTAAAAATTACGATGCACATAGCAGAACAGAACTTGCAAAAACCATCACACTAAAAACAATACAAAACTTTATCTTTGGCACTATACACGTTGTTCACACACGGCTATCGGGTTTTCAACTGGCATGCAGTACGAAGCGGAGTCGAAACTTAGGCTGAAATGTTTTTATACACTGCAGCTGTGACGTTTCCTTCGTGTTGGATGAGGCAAGTTTTACTATCACTTTCCAGAGATATTACTGGGGGCGGCAGATCTGGATGAAGCTTTCCAACTTGATCAGCAATAGCTTTGATGATTCCTGAACTTTCCTTCGACGCTTTCCCAGTCACTCCAAGACATAAACCTTTGTTTGTCTGCTAGAACGCAACCAGTTACACCATTCACCTGACCTATCTCCTTCAGGCACTTGTTCAAATCCATCGCAGAAAGTCCTGGGGAAAAATCACCGTGTAATTAATATGGAAGAAAGAGTATTATGCAATTCCTTCAGCAAGACTGCCTACGACTATGCGTTATTCATAATGTACACACCACAGCACAGTAAGTTCGAGCAGCCCAGCGTGAGCACGAGACATCTGATTCAGCAGATACCATGATCACGTGCGTCGTGAGCATGCCATCTACCGCCGATAGCAGCAATCACTAAAGCTTTGTTAAATTGTCAATAGAGGGCAGGTGGCGTATTCCGCAGGTATCATATTCAACAAAACCCGCGTAATCTTAGATGTAAATGAATCGCGAAGTGAAATTGATCAAGGAAATAATTAACGAATTGTGAAGGAAGAAGTGATTTTAATTTATTATTTCAGTTACATAAGTGAAGTGTGTGTGTGTGAGGATATGTGTATAATGTGTTTTGACGCTTTCATTTCATTTAAAACGTGCTTTCCTACTCAAATGTGTTAAGGTGTCGAGAAACGTATAAAACTGAAAAACGACAAAAGTGTTTCGTATTATACTCACAGTAACTGTGAAACGTGAGCTATCCACAGATGATGAGCATTATTCTGGAAAATATCTCAAATGTGCAGAAGAAGCTTCTTGACATTGGATACTAAGAAACGAAGATTGTGTGTCGGGTTTAGAATGATTAAGTTACGAAGCAAAATAAAAAAAAAAGATTCAGGCAACGTTGGGGGTGCGCCAGACATGATTCTTGAAATTGAATGGATAACCGAGAAGTAGGGTTAATGCAAAAATATTGGATTAGTTTTCCTTCAGGTAGGGCAAAAATAATGAATAAACACGATAAACAGGATTTGATTATTTGGTCAAAAAACGGTAAAATTGTATATGACGTATGGGGGAGAGATAGGGTTTTATTCCATAAAGTTGTAATGACTGTACTTCACCAGAATTACGTTAATACTGACCGTCCTCTTAGGTCGGATGAAATGTACCTATTGACTTGTGGTAATTGAAGTGGGTTGTGTTAAGCAATGAAAAAGTTTCAGTAAGATATTAAATTCAAGGTGGGAAAATAAGTCATGCTTCAAAGAATTAAACGACCTTCCGCTGGATAACGACGCTGCAAATGCTAACAAATGGACAAGAGAGAAAGGTAAGTCGTTTAATGTCTGTTTATTTTCTTTTATATTGTATAAGAAATAAGTTGGTAAAACCTACTTTATTCAAAATTAATTTACTAAAGAAATGATTTCTGCGAACGTTCAGTAACCAAAGTTGTTTGGAAAATTCTTTCAGATGAAGGTCAATGGAAATGAATAAAATATGTGAACATTGTTTTGTTTTACTAATGTATTGTTAGTATCGATATTGTTGCAAGCTTAATCCAGCGTTCATTAATTATATTTTCTTTAATTAAGTTATGCAGTAACTTATCTAAACCATCTAAAAATATCTAAAATAAATGATATAATATTGGATAGTCAAATAAACTAAATATTGAGCATTCGGTGGTTTGGCAGGAATCCTAATTTACGAATAATTTGACCAAAAAATAATGGTGCTGTAGAATGACACATAATTGCTCGAAGTAGATAGTTTCTTTTTTTCTCTTCAGCGTCTAAGAGACCACCAGGGCCTCTCGTGGTACTTACCGTTCCTCCTGGAGGCCAAGAACATCTTCGCGCATCCGAACATCGCATCTCCTGTACTTTTATGGTACGTGAAATTCCTTGCCACCATGGTATCTCAGTGACTGTTCTGGGGCGGGAACAATAGCTCAATCGTAGATTGCGAACACTTGCCGTCAGGGCAAGAGGTCGTGGAAGGATAATGGTGTAGATGTAGTAATACACTGGGGACTCGGAAAGACCCTATGGCTCGAACACAACTGAAAACATTCATTTCTTAGCGGGTTTTGAACTCAAGCCTATAGTGTCCACGCAGTTTGATTCACCTGCCCCAAGCCCCGTCTTATGAGTATCACTTGTCTGCACTAATTGTAACTGGTTTACAGCTTTAGGTAAATCGGAAGTTTACGGTGATTTATCTGAAATATGACGGGAAAAGGAATAATATAAGAAAAAACTTACCTTTTTATGCTTACCTGGCCTTTAATGCTTTTTGTAATATTGAACCTATGTATCTCAAGAATTTTCAACCATTCGTTTCCATAGCAACAGTGCAAACTGAGTTATTTTAGTATTAAAACCAACGAAAAAGAATATATTCTATCTCGCTGATTACAAATAGCAATAATGCACTCAGAAATCAACAATTTTCTCAAAATTAACTAACTCTACCGAAAATGTAGACCATATGTTTACAGCACGTATCAGTTAACGCAAATTCTTAGTCTACATTCGTGAAATGTTTATATCGAGCAAACAGGATTTTTCACAAAACAGATACATTTTTCATTGGGTATTCTTTCCAACAGATGCCTGGTAGGGGAAAACCCCACAAGCCGACGTGCTGGTCGGCGCCGGATCTCGCCATCCGGCGGGGAAAGATAATAGCTACCACGCGCGATAAAAGTTATGCCCTTCACTTACGAATCTATTGACCTTAGTATTACTCGTGCAACCGTTATTGAACGATGGATTCAAGAAATGCCGATAGAATGGGGGTATTAGTTACGAAATCGGCCGCTAGATTTTATGAAGTAATGACAAGCTCTGGAGAATCAGTCATGCCTTCGCAAATATCTCAATCATTTGTGTTCTTTCTCAGGAATTCGAGGGATCTTCACCTGCCTCGTTCATTTCCTTAGATTTTTTGCAGAAAATCACGGACAGAAGTTCTCTTCTTCAAAAGAAAATAGTTTGTATTTCGTTCTAGTGAAGATGCGTTGGGAATGTTGTCATTAGTGCTCGCTGCGAACTTTTGCCTTCAACTGTTTATTGTGCCAGAGAGGGGGAAGCAAGTTCATCGTTGAAGAAAAGTTGCGCGATTAGTAAAA
This sequence comes from Acheta domesticus, assembly GCA_031308135.1. Taxonomy (NCBI): domain Eukaryota; kingdom Metazoa; phylum Arthropoda; class Insecta; order Orthoptera; family Gryllidae; genus Acheta; species Acheta domesticus. The sequence continues at coordinate 30,921,553 of JAHLJT010002630.1, forward strand.
TATTATATATATAATATATAAATATTATATAAAAATATTATATTATAGTTGACGCGCCAACAAACACCGTCCAATCGGTCCGCCGGCCAGTGTCCCATCCACCCACGAGCAGGTGGCGCCC
>JAHLJT010002630.1:30922673-31004879 GCA_031308135.1 Acheta domesticus
TCGCGAAAACAAACGAATCAAAAAATTCACGGACCTAAACGCACAGCGCCCTGTATTGAACTGAACAACGCTAAGGTCATAATTTGTATTTCGTCATTGGTGTGTGGGGCGGACCGCGGCGCTTCTCGCGAGTTCTATCACCCCCTCCGACATCCGTTCGCCGTAAGTCGCGCAATCTTATCAAGCGACTTCCTTCGTTGTCCTTGGACGGCGCGCTGCGCCTCGTGCAGCTGCGCTGGGACGGCAATCGCCTTACCACCACACGAGTGCACGCCTTTGCGCTCTAGTGGCGAACGCGGGAAACGCAACGTTCGCTGTCCTTGGACGGCGCGCGGCGCTCTCAGCAGCGCTGGCCGGCTACCATGCGTGCAGGCCTGTGCGCTCTAGTGGCGAACGCGGAAAACGCAGCTCTAGTGGCTAACGTGACGGTAACGATAGCGCGCATGTGTACTGATTTCTCACTCCTGAACTCCGCGCTGGGATCGCGTTCGCTTGCGTTTCCCACGTTCGTCACTAGAGCGCACGTGCGTGCACTCATGGCAGTGCTAACATGCAGTTCTTTACGAAAGGTCTCGGCGTTCGGACTGTCCCCGCTGTTCGACGGCCCGTGTCGCTCCTTATGTTTGTGAAAAAAAGAATTATATAATTATATTCAACTTGGTCCAATGTAAAAAAAACTTTGATATAAAATATAGCAGTAAGTTTCAAGCTTTTATTTTACCTCATTATCAGGATGGAAGAGCTAATGAAATTCAATTCATTAAAAACATTTTTAACAATTTTGATGTTTTTTTTTCCTTCAAAAGCCGTACGCAGAAATCAAAACGCTCAGGTCGCAAGAAAGTGATGGATGTTTTCGGACATATAGTTCGTGCGCGTCACGTCGTCACGAAGCGATACGTCGATGAACAAATCGATGGTGTTGTGAAGCGCATGAGGAGATATGATGATGATGATGAGTCTGTGGTGAAAGAAAGCGGACTCGATGCTCTCGAGCGGAAGCTCTCTATACGTTTCGGAGAACAGGAAGAACAGATTAAAAACGTTCGCGAAGACACGAATGCAATGCGCGTCGCGGCCGCGCACTAAAGCAAGTCTGCGGAAAACCGTGAAAAAACAAAATAGCGAACTCGATGCTCTCGAGAAGAACTCTCTACGCGTGTTGATCAACAGGAGAAAAGACTTAAAGACTTCGCGAAGAAGGAATGCAGCGCGCTCGTGGACAGCGCACGAAAAGAAAATTCCTTCCAAACTCTTGGACACGTTACCGCTCGTCGGCTCGTCCGGTCATTACAATTTTTCACAACAAACTTATTCGCAAAGTAGGCGCCGGCACTGCCCGCTGTCGTACCGTGGCGATTAAGTCGCAATTAGATGACACGCTGGAACGGATGCGAAAAAAAACACGCGGATCAGCTAGTTTCACGCGCATAAAGAACTAGTCAAAAACGACTATTCTAATCTCGACACAAAGATATAAAAAAAATTGAATGACACGCTTGCGGTTGCTAAAAAAGCACCGCGGAGGACCTTTTTCACGTGCATAAAGAACTAGTCAAAAAGGATAGTGCTAACCTCGAAACAAAGATAGAAAAAAAATTAGACAAGCTCGAGGCGCGTGTGTCGAGTTTTCATTGACAAACATGATAGTTTATCACAATAGTTGCAGCATGAAGTCGCTGTCGATAAAGAAAATTTGGGAAAAAGCTCAATGAGCGTCTGATTAGGAAAGGGATAACATGGGGCAAAAGATGATATTTAAAGGAGACCGCCTTGCGTTCCGTGTGTTAGTTCCGTCATGGTTCGCAACAGTGTGTGAGACCGACTACGACAGAGAGAGTGTAAGAAATTGTTCGGTCCGGCGAGGAGGGCGCGGAGCGGCGCCGATTCTCTCCCTGGCGCCGTCATCCCCCTCCGACCGGTCGCGGCATGTTTTTGCGATGGTCGATGCGTCGGCGGACCCTGTAGGAAGTCGCGTCTCGGCTGCGGGGGAGAGGCGTAAGGAGGAAGGAAAGGAAGAACGGTGAAAGGGAGAAGGAAGAGTAAGAGAGGCGGCTTCCTTCCCGCCCTCATTTCCACTCATTCCCTCCATCCTAAGCGGGCTGGGCGCGCTGGGTGCTGTCGCAGGTGGCGCTTCCGCTATCGTGCGAAACGCCGTGACAAACGCCCAAAAGCAAAAAACCGGGAGAACTAGACGAAATGATGCGTCATAACAAGGTCATGGACGAGCTCCAAAAAAAGGATCGGCGTGTTGCTAAAGCTGCCCGTGAAAATGCATTCGAACGGGAGCCGGCGTGGTGAGACGGAGGCGCGACAGGGGGCGGGGGAAAAAAACTAAGTGAAGCCGAGTACCGAAGCGTCGAGCACGGGGGGGGGGGCGCACACGCACGAGGAAGTGACCCGCTTTGCGAAGCAGGTGTTGGAGATAATCCGTGCTTTTCGAGGTGTGTTCACGCGAGATGCGCTGCCCAAAAACAGTCGGAGAAAGCGTGAGTGCGGCGTCGTCAATCTGGACGACAGCCCGCGGCGCCGGTACTCATTTCGTCGCTTACGCGAAGCGTGGGCAGACGGTGTCGTTACCTTTGATTCCTTCGGACTTCCGCCCCCTCCCGAGTTCCTGCGCTAACTCGCGCGGGACCCACGTGACGTACAAACACGGCGCCAAATTCAAAAAATACAACACGAACAATTGCGTGCGTCGATTATGTCTGCGAATTTCTTTTTCACGAATGGAAGGAGGACAAACAAAACAAAAAAGGAAGATAACCGCCTCATTTGACCTGAGGCATTCGTGTCATGCGCACGTACACGTTAGTCGGGCAGGGACCTGAGATCATGCGGTGCAGTTCGCGCCGGGGGTCGACCTCTCGACGACTGTTACGAGATCGCGCTCGTGCATCTTAGCACTGTGGCACCACATTCGCAACGGTGAAGGAGGGCACAACAAACTCCACTACGACGTCGACGAGGGTGGTGGTGGTGGAGTTCACTCACAAGCTATTTGCTGTCCGTCCCTTCCGGGCACGTAATACCTTGGAAGACATCAATCGTCATAATCTCGAACACCTGCAACACAGTTTCCCACTGACTTTGCGGGTAAGAAGCACTTTTTCGACTGGCGGCGGGACTCGCATACGAACAGAGTGCGCGTCAACACTTCCTTCACGCTACGTTTTCGACCACGCCGAATCCATTGGTCCTCTCCTCGGATTTTCAAGGACGGTGACACCCACACTTTTTGACAAGTAGACGTGTCATCCGAGACTTCCCCGAAGATCGTGAAAGATTTGAAGTGTTCGTGACGTGTAACGTGATCGAAAGCGGGTATATAACAATCGTAAAGCGCACGTGCTGTATCAGTTCCACGTGACCGACTTTCCTGCCGCCATCATTGAAGAGAGAGGCCGACCGAAGAATTTATCACCGTGTCACGCGAAATTGGATCGACGAGTTATCGTTCGACTCGAGAACGTGGAGGACAATTGGTGCCGTTGAACTCGGAAACACCGCTGTCGTGCACCTTACTCGTACGCCCCAGAATCAGCAGCAGCAGACTATGAAGGAGAAACAGCGCTATAAAATGCAGACCGTTTCGCGGCCGAGGCACAGAGTGCTTTGTCCGCTCACCGCGCTCACATCGTCTAGCCGCGCATCCTACGAGCGTTAGGCTACACTATTGTTTCGAATAAAAAAAGAAGAAAAACGACATGCCGCCGAAGAGAATGAAGCAAGCTTATTCTACGACGGAAATCGTGGACGAACACGCGGTCGACATTCTCCGCAGGGAGAATATAAAACACCACATCGTCAACGAAGCTGTTCACGAAACACTTTCCGTACATTAAATCGTTTGGTCAAAACGACGAAATTCGCATTACTATCATGAATAAGGATGCCGTTCTCTTACCTTGCGAGAGTTCGCTCGTCATCGCGGGATCTGCCGTCAAAAAGGACACCACAGATCGCACCAACTGCGAATGATCAACAACGCTTTCGCTTTTCTTTTTAGCGAAATTCGTTACGAATCAACAACGTGATCGTCGACGTCGTTAGAAATCCAGGCATCACGAGCACGATGAAGAACGTGTGTTTCCTTTCGCCAGCAGAAAGAAGATCGTTCGCAATGCGTGTTGGACCGAAGATCTCAAGTTATACGAGTCAGACAAGTGCAACAACAAGTTCAATGCTCAGTTCGACGGGCGGGAAATTTTACGGTATCGTGCCGTACGACTGTGGATGGGATTTTTCGAAGATCACACGCGCGTCATGACGGCGTGAAACACGACCTCGTTCTCATTCGAGGGCGTCATGATAATCGATGTCTCACGACGACAGCGGAATCGCCGAACGAAACAACGATTACCGTGACGGACGTGATTTTGGAGAATGCCTCATTTGACGCTGAGCGATGCTGCTTCCCTCGCGGTGACGAGAGTGCTGGACAGTCGGCGCCCGATCCCCATGCAATTCAGACGATGGAAATTCACGAATACCCCAACGTACCAGCGGCGGAAAGGGACCGTTTCAGTGGACGGTAAAGACTGCCGCCAAAGAGGACAATCCCCTGTACATTTTCTTTGGAATGCAAAACGGGGAAAGACGTGAACCTGAAACAGAATTCTGGCGAATTCGACGGTAACGATATGACAAGAGCAAAACTGTATTTAAACGACGAGTTTTACCCTTATTCCGAACTTCTATGCAACGTAAAATTTTATACCAGTGATACTGAAAAATGGCAACCGTATCTCTACGAAATGATGCAAAAAGCGGAACGTTCTTACTACAATCGCAATCCCATATCGAATATGGAATATTGGTATGTGAATAGTTGGTTTCCTATTATCGTATGGGACGTCTCCTCCAGAGAGTCTGCCGTCCTCCCCTCGCAAACCGACATCAAGATCACGTGGGAAACGGGTACAGCTATGCCAGCGAACGTCACGGCGTATTGTCTCATTATCTACAAAACGGAAGTGCTGTACGCACCAATCGATGACTTGTGGTGAAGAAAAACGTCATGGTATAAGAAGTCGCGTGTTTCGCTAGCCGCCTTCATTCTTGTCCTTCCTTCACGAGAGGATGATTCGCGTCAATCGCGGAAACGAGAGCGCAGAAGAAGAAGAAGATTATCATCCATCGACTTCGCCTGGTGAAGACGAAGAAGAAGTGGGCGGTTCGACCTCTTCTTACGATTCGCAACTCGCAGCAGTTTTTGGAAGTGGCGGTGTACACAGCATGGCGGATGAGGGAGTGAGATCAGCGACTCCACCACCTCTCGATTATCCTTCTGCGTGCGATCATCCATGTCCCGCGGCATTGTACATCGAAAAAGAAGAAGAACGGCGGAAAGGTCGCAAAACCAAAAGAGCGAAAGAAGAAAACAACACCATCGACTCGGCGTCGACGGAACAACAGGAAGAAGACGACAGACCGAACGACGCCGCCAACCTCACCGGATACGGTCTGCTGCGATCTTCTTCCTCTGGAGACGGTCAGCGAATGCGCGCGCAACGCGGCGACATGGTTAGCGAGAGCGGTCGAGATGACGATTGCATCCGATGGCGACCTCCAGCGCAGAAAATGGTCATTAACATGTAAACATTTTGAAAGGGTCAATAAAAACACATGATTCTATTTGTTTTTGTTTTTTTTTTCCGTCGTCCTTCACACACGCCGTGAGTAGTCATCCTTCCCCTTCCCCCTCTCTCCTTAGATCTCCTGTTTTAAAACAGAGCGTCCTTCGAAGAAGGACAACAGTCTCTCGCACGGGTTGTGATGATGGACGTTGTTCAACAATCGACCACACTGCCCGTCGTGAACGTGACGGCCTTATGGCGCGGACAAGAGGACGAGGCAAAGAGTCGACACGGGCCGCTTTTTCCCCGATAGCGTGCGCGCTCTTATCGTGGGACCTTCCGGTTGCGGCAAGACGAACGTGGTCGTCTCGCTTCTCACCGGCCAGTTCGGGGCTGGCGTTCCGCAACGTGTATTTATATTCCACCACAGACACGCAGCCCATGTACGCGTACTTGAAGCAAGTCTGCGACGGAATCGCACCGTTTCATTCGTTTACGCAGCACGATAGCATCGTGCCCCCGGCCGAGGCGTCCCCCGACAGCGTTTTCATTTTCGACGACATCGCCACCGAAAAACAAGACTGCATCAAAGCCTACTTTGCGGCCGGAAGGCACAAACACACGGACGTGCTCTATCTCTGTCAAACGTACACCAAAATTCCCAAACAGTTGATACGCGATAACGCGAATATGATTGTCATCTTCCGGCAAGACGACAACACCTCGAGTACATTTACAAAGAACACGTCGGAAACGATTTTAGGACCTTCCACGATTTTAAGGCGATGTGCGCCGACGTGTGGAACACAGACCGGTTTGCTTTTGCGGTGATCTGCAAACCTAGTGCGCTTCAACAGGGACGATACCGATCGGGCTTCGACCGGTTTTCTCGTGCCGACGCACGTGGGGGGAACGTAAAGTTAGGTTATATAATCACTTTGCTTTCGCAACTAGACTTCACTCTACGCCATGGTGTACGTGCGACAGCATTTCAATGTCGCGCGAGCGCGGCGGGGGGGGCGGCGCGGAAGAGGCATCATAGGACGGGTGCTGAATCGGGCGATAGACAAACTTCCCTTCGAAATACACATTCCCGGTGGCTATCAATTTTGCGGACCCGGTACGAAGCTCATGAAGAGGCTGCAAAGAGGCGACCGCGGTATTAATCCATTGGACGGCAGCGTGTCGAGAGCACGACATCGCCTACCACAACTACAAAGGAGGTGAGGAACGCCAAAAGGGCGGACGAAGCGCTCGCCAAAGCAGCGTGGGAGCGGGTCAAGTCCAGCGACGCGAGTCTCGGTGAAAGAGCTGCCGCGCTCGGTGTGGCGGGTGTGATGAAAGTAAAAATCCAAAATAGGAGGGCGCGTGAAAAAACATAAAACCACTTCGAGGTACGTGAGAAGAAGAAGAAAAGGAGGCAGTGGAAACAAGACAACAGCCCAAAAGACCAAAGCGAGACTTGAAGACGCTCCACGCGCTTGAGCAAGCGAAAAAGAGCTTGCGCGAAAAGACACCGCGTCGTCCTCCTCTTCCTCCTCCTCCTCCTTCCTCACCGCCCGCTCCCCTTCGATCCGACACGCCGGAAGAGAGATTGAAAATGGAGGTGGAGAAGGCTCGTGAAAACATTCGACAAAAAATAAGCACGCTGCAAGAAGCCGAAAACGATGCGCAATCGATTCTCGATACTTATCTCACGGCGCCCGTCTCGAAAGCGCTACGCTCTCAAAGAGAGGGAAAAAGTAACATACCACCTCCTCCACCATCTTCCGTTGAACCTTCCACGCGTGTTCCTATCAAACCGGAATCGAGTGAAGAAGAAGATTCCATCTTCGATACATCCACAGACGAAGATTGGAACGCATCAAGAAATAGAGATGTTCGCCGTCAACATTATGAACAATTGGTAAACCATTTGCAAAATGCTGCAATCGGTGTAGGAGATATCACGTACGGACCGTACTATATAGGAGGGCGACCTCACATCGGTAACGCCCTCATAGAGCTTTACCCGGACGAGGAAGCATTCTCCGTTCAGGGACATAAATTCTACCCAGAGCCAGGCCTCCTCGAACTACTTTTCGAGAAACGACCCAACCGGAGAGATGTCACGAAAGACGATTTGAAGAAATACAAAAAGATTCTCGAATTGTCTTCCGCACACAAGGTGAATTACAGACCGAATTTACACTTTAACACAAAGGATAATAAACTGAAATATCGTGAAATTATCTCGCCTCTTTTCAGAAAGGGGGAAAGGCAAAACAAAAGTCATGAAATGATGAAACGAAAGAGAACGGGAGGGGACTACGTTTTGTGACGGCGCCAGACTACAAATATTGGCGCGATCCGAACACGCTCGTGGAGAGGCTGCGTCTCTTACACGCTTCGCGGACCGCCGGTAACAACGGACTCGACGGAGAAATAGTAGAAATAGAAGATGAATTGCGTGACGCCGGTATTATCGCTTAGCTCCTCTGACCATGCAGAAGAATAAGAAGAAGACGACGACCTCCGTTCGACAAGGACTCGCTGCGGAATTGCACGCGCCTGCCCGTCGTCGTTACGAAAGACGGCGGACGATGACGAAAGGATTCGATGATTTGTGGCAAGCCGACTTGGTCGACATGCAACCGTACTCGAAAAGCAATCGAGGGATGCGTTACATTCTCACCGTCATCGACGTGTACAGCAAGTACGCCTGGGCGGAAGCGATAAAGAAAAAGACCGGAGCGGAAGTCGTCAAGGCTTTCGACCGCATCGTGACGTCGAGCGGCCGAGAGCCCCGCTACCTGCAAACCGATCAAGGCACAGAGTTTTACAATACCGCGCTCAACAAGTGGCTCCGAGAGCGCGGCATTCATCATTATTCCACCTTTTCCAACGTGAAGGCCGCCGTCGTCGAACGTTTCAATCGAACGCTCAAGGAGCGGATGTGGAGGCGTTTCAACCGCCGAGGGGACGCGACGCTGGACCCTCATGCTCGCCGACCTCCTCCGAGATTACAACAATACCAAACATCGCACCATCGGCATGAAACCGAAAGACGTGAAGAAAGACGACAGCCTCATGCGCACGGTGTACGACCGAGTGAAAACGCTCGATCCGCGTCTCCTGAGGAACAATCGATTTCGAGTCGGCGACATCGTTCGGGTGAGCACGTACAAGAGCTCGCCGTTTCGGAAAGGCTACGAAGCGCGATGGGGCACCGAACTCTTTAAAATCGTTCGTGTGCACCTCTCGAATCCCGTCACGTACTCGCTAGAAGACCTGAAAGGCGAAACGATCAAGGGGCGCTTCTACACCGAAGAATTGCAAACGCACGCGATTTCCCGATCACTATTTAGTCGAGCGCGTCGTACGGAAAAAGGGCCCGCTTCGCCTCGTGAAATGGCTCGGTTTCGACTCACGCCACAATTCGTGGGTGCATGCGAGAGACATTGAAGGCGGGAAAACCGAAGAGTCCTTGAAGTGGGTGGGGGAACGATAAGAGTCGCGCTCCACTTCCCGTCTGCTGTCGTCAACACGCGAGTATAAGAAAGCTGACGGCAACACGACGACCGTCACTCTTTGTGCGAGAGAGTTGCTTTGCGCATGCGCGCCGCCAATCCGTTTCTGTGCGGAAGCATGATGCGCTACGTGAGAAATGCTTTATATTCAACATTCGTCGCGGAACGACCGCCGCCTCCTCCTCCTCCTCCTCCTGAACAGGACACCTCGTTAAGAGAAACTAAAGAACGGCTGGAAAGCATCCATGTGTTGAGCGTGGAGCAAACGTGGGACGAAGCCGCCGAGGAGACTGCTGCGCGGACGGCGACGCCGACATCGACCGAGGCAGCGGCGTCGTGCGACGAGGACGCTGCGTCGACATCGGCCGCAGCGTGGCACGAGAACGAAGTCTTTGTCGAGCGTGAGGTGAAACCGCTCCTCTATAGCAACGATCGTCGTTCCAGAAGAATAAGAAAAAGGAGACAGATCCTCCAACTCATGGCCCCACAGGTCCATCGCGGATCCACAGCTGTCGTGGATCTGCAAGGTTATACTCTCAGACAAACGCTTCAACATCAAAGTGTTGACCGTCATACGCCAATCAAAAGACAATGACGATCCCGATCGACTCATTCAGACATTCATTTTTCGTCCACCGCGACCTTTCCATACATTGAGCAGCGACGACAAGAAACATGTGGAGTGGATCAAACAATACCATCCCGCCACACCGCCGTGGAGTAGTGGGAGTTACAATTATGACGACAGAGCTTCTGTGATTAGGTCAGCTTTAAAAGGTGCGACAACATTATACGTCAAGGGAGGTGAGAGAAAAAGGTGGTTGGAGGAGTACATGGAAGGAGAAGGCTGCTGCGTTCTCGATCTCGCGGAGTTCGGCTGTCCTCCGCTACACGAGTGCTTACACGCGGTCCGCGACATCTACGCTTGCGGTGACGTCAGCCTAGCTGGGCGTCACGTCATCGCCCTCTACGAATGGCTGCGTACTTACTGCGGCAGGTGGGCAGACATCTAGGCGGATGTTCGCTTCCGTTCGACGACGATAAAAACTCGCGCACTTTTAAGGCCGCTCTCCGCCGCTGCGCTCATCATTACGATGCAGAGCGTTCCGTCGTACACAACTGCCACTCAGCCCGGACCGCTGGAGCGCATCAGACAAGAGACGCGAGAAGACATCGAGCGCGCCCTCCGAAAGTTGCGTGAAGTCAACGGCGCGCTTACACTTCTCGACTCGGAGACGTTGAGTCAATTACCGGTCGAATTTTTGTGTCATTGGGTGCAGCCTCATCAGGTGGAGCGCGTTTTCGAGAAACTTCCCGAAGCCACCCGACATCACCCTCGCGTTCAAGAAGTTCGTCCGTGTAAGGAGCATTGGAATCGCGGACGCACGCGCATCGACGGGCCGCCGCCGCCGAAGCGAAACTGCCGCTTTTGCATCGCTCTCCGCCAGCCTTGCCGACAACACTTCTCGGAGGACGACGACAACGCCCCGTCGAGGAAAGCGTGTCCTTCGTGTCGAGTCGAAGACTTTGTCGTCTGCTTGCATCACAACAGCGGACCCCCGGTGTTGAAAGAAGATTGCGTATACTGTAAACTTGTCTTGAACTGTGAATCGAAAAAATATGATGAGCTGCCTAGATAGCATCGAGATCGGACTTGTTCTTCTGAACTTTGTTGTGCGTGTTCGCTGCTCTTATCTGCTTAGCGCTGTGAAGTGAAACAATTAAAACGGGGAACGATGACATCGTCTCTTCCGCCCCCTTTCGTGGAAGTGCCTGAAGACGAAGCATCACGCATCAATGAATATTGCAGCATATGTTTCAACGATGCCACTCCTCCTCCTAGAATGGCGCGCACGCCATGCAATCACTTGTTTTGTGTTACGTGTATAGAAAGGTGGTTTAAACATGTCCAACACGTGTCCTACGTGTCGCCACGTCCTCCAAACCTCCACTCGACTGAGCGCGAAAGACACGGCGCTTTTCCGAATCTAGTGGAAGACGTCATGGCATCGATGGTGGATGACTCATACATTATACAAACGATCATCCATCTCTGCACCGCCATGTGCACACTTCCCTCACCCATGAGGCCAACGGTTTTCCAGATTCTGCGAGCTCTGCGACACGTGCTCCTTCGACGACGCATGGAACGAGTTCGGGAAACGGTTCGACGACGTGCTGCTGCAACAACTCGTCACGTGCCTGATATAACTGAACGACTCAATTTGTATATTCCTATTATCGACCCCAGTGACGACAGCGCCGAAGTCATCTCTTCCGAGCCCAGTGACGACAGCTCTGAGGAAGAGTAGGATGTGACGTCATTCACATCCGCCGCCGATTATAAAACGCCGCGGTGAAACGCTGCCGCCGTCAGTTCATCATGAGCGCCACCGAGCAGACGCGAAGGAGGTCTTCGTCGACTCGTCAGAGGAGGAGCAGGACGATGATGTGTATGATGACCGAGTGAACTCGCAAGATGAAGAGGAGGACATAGAATTTTGTCAACTACCTGACTACGTTGCCACCAAAGAGTACGTGCATGGGCAAACCGACCACGTTCGTCGATTAGCGGCGGACGATGCCGATAGGGCCATGCGGGAACTCATCAATCCTGTCACGACTTCACTACAACGCGTGGTCGATACTCAATCCAACTGTCTGCGCAGATGGAGCGAGGTCAGTCCCTATAACGCCGATCTTTGGCGCATTTCGAATACGGGGGTATCCGCAAGAAGAAAAAGATGCCGCCAACAAAGCGTACGTCGACCGCAACATTCGAGACGTCAAAAAGCAGCTAGAAAAACTTCCGCCGCTCCGGTACAGCAAACTGGGAAACGTCAACGTGCTTGCAAAACCCGCGTCGTCAACATGGCGCCGCCCAAGGCAAAGACAGACGCTGCCACGAAAGGGTATGTGGACGACAAGATCCAGAAGGAGATTGATAGGCACTTGCCCATTTACAAAGGACCATCGCCACCAGTAACCACGACGACCTTTTGTAAAACGGCTGTTGAATAAAATATATCGAATTCATGTTTACCATGTATCATGAAAAAATGTTTCGAATTAAAATTTTTTTTACCGTGTATCATTTGGTTTCAATAAAAAATTTTAATTCTTATCGCACTGTTTTCCATGTTTTTTTCCCCCTGTCACCGCCTTGTAGGGTTTTCCTTTTATTTTCTCTCTAGCATATCCTCACATTACCGTCACGTTAGCACTAGAGCTGCGTTTCCCGCGTTCGCCACTAGAGCGCACAGGCGTGCACTCGTGGGTGGTAAGGCGATGCGGCCCAGCGCCGCGCGCCGTCCAAGGACAGCGAACGGAAGTCGCGCTTGATAAGATTGCGCGACCGGCGAACGGATGTCGGCGGGTGATAGCGCTCGCGAGCGCCGCGGTCCGCAGCGAATGCTCATTATGAAGCGCTGGAGTGCACGCACGTGCGCTCTAGTGGCGAACGTTAGCACTAGAGCTGCGTTTCCCGCGTTCGCCACTAGAGCGCACAGGCGTGCACTCGTGGGGTGGTAAGGCGATGCGGCCCAGCGCCGCGCGCCGTCCAAGGACAGCGAACGGAAGTCGCGCTTGATAAGATTGCGCGACCGGCGAACGGATGTCGGCGGGTGATAGCGCTCGCGAGCGCCGCGGTCCGCAGCGAATGCTCATTATGAAGCGCTGGAGTGCACGCACGTGCGCTCTAGTGGCGAACGTTAGCACTAGAGCTGCGTTTCCCGCGTTCGCCACTAGAGCGCACACGCGTGCACTCGTGGGTGGTAAGGCGATGCGGCCCAGCGCCGCGCGCCGTCCAAGGACAGCGAACGGAAGTCGCGCTTGATAAGATTGCGCGACCGGCGAACGGATGTCGGCGGGTGATAGCGCTCGCGAGCGCCGCGGTCCGCAGCGAATGCTCATTATGAAGCGCTGGAGTGCACGCACGTGCGCTCTAGTGGCGAACGTTAGCACTAGAGCTGCGTTTCCCGCGTTCGCCACTAGAGCGCACACGCGTGCACTCGTGGGTGGTAAGGCGATGCGGCCCAGCGCCGCGCGCCGTCCAAGGACAGCGAACGGAAGTCGCGCTTGATAAGATTGCGCGACCGGCGAACGGATGTCGGCGGGTGATAGCGCTCGCGAGCGCCGCGGTCCGCAGCGAATGCTCATTATGAAGCGCTGTTCAGTTCAGTTCAGGACGCTGTGCGTTTCGGTCCGTGAATTTTTGTTCCGTTTGTTTTCGCGATGGCAAATCCTTTGCACTACAGGCACTGTTTTCATGGTTTTTTTTCCCCTGTCACCGCCTTGTAGGGTTTCCTTTTTTTCTCTCTAGCAACTCCCCACATTCCATTGCAGGCGCTAGAGGGGGAGGGGGAGGGGGGAGGGGGAGCGGGCGCCGCGATAGAGGCCTCCTCCCCCTCCCCGCCCGGGCGCGCGCGCGCGCGCCGCCGCCGCCGCGCACCAAGACACCCGCCTACCAGGCACCTCCAGAGACGATGTCGTCGTAGCTCAGAGCCAGCGTGCTCGCCCGACCGCTTCCGCCGCTGGCGCGCGCACAGGAAGCGGGACTCGGGCGCGGTTCGAGCCACCCTCGGGCGGCGCGTTTTTGAGAACGGCGACGCCGCCGACCCCTGCGCTGCTGCTTCCGCGCTACCAACCTTCGCCGCCAGGGCGCAGCACACGCGCGCTTCCACGCTTCGCCGCCAGGGCGCAGCACACGCGCCCTTCCACGCTTCGCCGCCAGGGCGCGCGCACACGCGCGCTTCCACGCTTCGCCGCCAGGGCGCGCGGCGCCTTGTGTCGGCACAGGGGCTATCTCGGCGGCCTTGTGACGTCACAGCGACCTTGTGACGTCACAGGGGTTTATCTCGTGGCGCCGGGTGTTTACAGGGGTGGGCCTGTGTAGTGCGGGTTGCATTTAACCCCACTTCCGTCGCAGCTACGGCCATTACTCCCTACTTACCGTTTTTCATAATTCGCTGACACGGGAAGATTGCTTACCGTTAATGTTTTCTTTACTTTCTAACCAAAAAAATGCTGCGAATGTGAAAATGTGGACATCGACGAACGCAAATGGGAAGTTGGGAGAGCGATTTCCTTCATTCACTCGGGGAAGGTTTCATTCAAAGGCTCGTGCGAAGGGCCGATCCAGAAATAAAAGCTGTGTTCACGGGGGATTAAGAAAGGTCATGGCTGCACGAGCTTTCGTGAGTGGGGATACTATTCGGGAGAAACGGCTACGAGAAAAAAAAGTCCTTCTCTCTTCACTCTTTCTTACGTCTTGGCTTATAGGTTTCCTTATTCATTTCTGACTTTTCTTATCAAATTTTATGAAGTGTTCTTATCATTTATTTTATAATTTTATTAAGTGAAATTGCTTCCATTTATACTATAATTTTCTTCCACTGTTTCATGTGCTTTCTTTTTATCAACTTTCTTGTTCGTTTTATCTCTCCATCTTGTAGGCTACTTTTTCTACATCTTTTGTCCTTAATTATTTATTCATTTTCTATTTTGCTCTGTGCGTTTACGTTTATTTTTCATTCTATATTTTCTATCTAGTACTTGATCTGATTTCCCCACCTTTTCTCTTCACTTTCACCTCTGCCTTCTGGTTTCTTACAGATTCATCTCTTCTTCCCTCCCTCCATTTGCATGTCTCTTTAATTTCTATTACGTTTTTCTCTATGTTTTCTTTCAATTTGTGTACCGTCTTCGCACTTTTTTCTTTATTCGATCTCCCTTTGCGTTCTTCACCTTTTTTTCAACTTTTCATTTCTCCTCCGCTTCTTGAATGTGTGTTGACCTCCACTTTCATCTCTCTTTCCTCATCTTCCTACCTTCCCATTCCCTCGCGTCCCTTTCCGCCTCTCTTCTTCTTCTTCTTCTTCTTCTTCTTCTTCTTCCGTTCTTCTCAACTTCTCTCCTATACTTCGGTTTTTCTTTCTTGGCGCACGGGGGTGTGTCAATAAAATGGAATATCTCACGGTGTTTTGCGTCGTTCTAGGTTGTGCTGCTAGGAGTCGCATGATCACGACTGTATGGAGCGTTCATGTGATTCCTGGCGGCACAACGAAGGACCGTGAGACATTCCATTTTATTGACACCCCCTCCCGTGCGCCAAGAAAGAAAAACCGAAGTATAGCAGGGCAAGATCACCACCGCCTCCCCCGACCGAAACACGCTCTACCACAGGACCAATGATCTCAGCAGTTGACGCGCCCGTCATAACTAATCAATCGATCCTTCTTCTCTTATCTTTTCTCCTGGTTCTCGTCCTTCCTCCGCCTCGTTCGCCTTCGTCTTTAATCCGCTGGCGGCGCGGAGGGCGATCGCATCCATCACGTGTGCCCGCTTGAGCCCCCACCCCCTCCCTGGCAGCTACGTCACTGGGCGCGCTGCCCGCCGCCGCCGCCGCTGCCGCCGCCGAATGACGTCATGAGCCATGGGCGGCGCGGCGCAGGTGACGTCGAGGGGGCGGGGGCGGAGATTCGGGGCATGCAAATAGGCGCCGCCCGCCGCTGCCAGCGAGGGCTGTCCTGTCCTCGGCGCTCTCCGCCAGAGGGCGTGGCCGACGGAGGTTAGGTGCAGCGCCTACACAACCACTATGCTCCGATTCAAAGAAGTTGGTGGTTGACAGTTGTGCTTCTGAAGCTGTAGCTTCATACAATATGAGTGTATGGTTTGGTTACTTTTACAAGTATTTATTTCAAGTGTTTATCTTCGTGTACCGGGAATACGTGCTGCGTGGTACGCAACCTGACAACGTCGCTCCCTTCCATTCGAAACCGTCAATCACCAATTTATTTTAATCGGACCATAGGGCTGTAGTAGCACCGCGGCGGATCTTGGGGGGGCGTAGAGTTTTCGTTTGTTACATTATTTTATTTGGCAAAATTTATTTAAATATTTATTTTTCTACTCCCATAGTGCATAATGCTGTCATTTGATGGCTGCAACCAGTTGCATAATGATATCCATTACGAAACATTTCAATATGATACAGGTACTCCACCTATCACAGAGAAGTTTACAAACAAAGTATTGACAGCTAATTAATAATTGAGAATCGTTCTAGTAAATGTATCGTTCGATTTTGTGTATTAAGATTGCATTTGAAATTATTTTATGCTTGTCAGTTTTGATTTCTTATATTATTAGTAATTTTTTCAGAGAATATTATTTAAAATAAATTGGATTGTAATTTCACTTTGATCCTATTTGACTAGTACAGTACTCCCTCTTAGGCGGAATGGTAACCACAGCCACCTGCGGCAACAAGCGAGGGTAGATTAGGGAGCTCTCCGCTAGGTGACCTTGGCTGAATCCTCCAATGTCAATTGCCGCGAAATAATTTAATGTAAAAGTAAAACTTACAAACGTCGTAGAAAAAGTATCGCATGAAACTCGAGGTAATGGTTATTAATACAGTCGTGTGAAGTTTACAATACTCGCTCGTTCCTCGCTCTTACCGTAATATCACACTCGTGTATTAATACCGATCATTACATCATCGTTTGATAATGTACTATCATGTTAGAATTATGTTATTATTTAATCAATAATATTGTATAGTGTCATATATACATTACCAAAATAATACACAATATAATAACAAATATTTTTATTATTTACAAAAGTCTATGAAGGCCCTTCTCAAAATGATCGACTGGATCCGCCCCTAGGTAGCACGGAGCCAGCAATGCCTTTGTCTGCATTGCCCGAATAATATGTCTGTCTACTTGACAGCTGGGGGAGAGGTAGAGAGATGTTGCCACATACTCGGGCGGCAGACACGTGGTCGTGTGGTCGTTTTTGAATCAGATTACAACAGCAGCAGTAGTGGCAAAAAACAAATCGCTGGCGTATTTTGGACACTAACAAGATTCATCGTGTGTCTGGAGGATAATTCTATCGACCGTTTGCTGTTTGGTAGTTTTCCGTGGTTTCTCCATTCAATACCAGGCGAAAAATGTCGGAGCAATACCCTCACAAACGAGCCACGGACGGAGCGAGATCATTTCCTCCTCTTTTCTCTTACGCACGCACGCACACACACGCACGCACATTGACGCATGCACGCGAACACACACTCACACCCTCACACTCGCACACACACACACGCACTCACGCGCAAACACACGCACGCACATGCACACACTCACGCGCACACACTCACGCACATGCACAAACTCACGCGTATACACTCACACATGCGCGCGCGCACAGACACACACACGCACACAAACGACCCACACGGGCGCGCGCGCAAACACACACACACACACACACAATCACTTGCACTTACAGGCACTACATTGCCATCCAATCCGGGAGACCTAGCAGGAGCTGAGAGCAAGGTCTGTACTCTGCAGGGAGAGAATCCTGGGGGGAGGGAGCCCGCACGCCAACGCGATAGTGAGAAGTAGAACTGACCAACCAGCGGGCGGGAGGATCGCCGCATCTCCCAGGATAAACCATTCACTGGACTAACAGGACCAACGACCATAGCAGTTGACGTCCCCAGCGGCATCAATCAATCAGTCGATCAATCAACTTCTCTTTAAGTGGCAGCTACGAGTTTGAGATGAATATGACATTCTAGCAGCAAGGAAATACATGGCAATCAACCGCACTGAATAAGATTAAATGGCGGTTTAGCAAATAACCTCATATGTATACATGCACGTTCTGCGATTAGTCTATGTAAATACAGTGGGTTTAAGGAAGATGTTTTAAGTTTTTTTCGTGCAAAGACGTTCATCGTGGGTTCTTGTCAACATCGGTTACTTAGCTTCTTACGGATAAAATGAAATTCAGCTGTTTGTGCGAATGTTACTCACGGAACGACGGATTAACCGGAAAATTGGACGGTGTCATGCATCAACCGGCTATGCGACATCATACTAGTTTTCAGATAATCGCGTTGAAAGGTTTTATTACATTTCAGCTCTAAAAACTGTGATTTAATTATTTCATTCATTGAAGCGCCAAACTGCATTAACTGCAAACTGCATTAACACGAGTGGAGTATCTGGTGCTTACCTGCATAATGTGAAATTAAGAACAGCAGATTTGAAGGTCTAGGTTCATAGTCGGTTGTTGCGAAACATAAAATCCCTGATGTGACTGATGGCGTTTACATTTTTCATTTATTATAAGGCTATTTTTACAGATTTGGCGCCAAAATTGTGCGTACACTTAGAACATGGTCCAATGCAACTGATGGCGTCCATATCTCACTTTTTTGAAAAATGTCGCTTAGCCGGTTGATGCACAACACCGTCCAATTGTTATCCGGTCTCGGTGCCGAGGCGGCAGGTTAAGCGGGAGGTAGTGTATCTGTAACACGCTAAGGGAAGACAATTTATAAAGTATTACGGACACAAACCCCCATGAGTGTATTACTACACGATTAGGAATTATTCGCCTGGGGTGTATGAACAGAAGTAAGATGAATCATTTAACAATTTCGCGGAAATTTCTTATAAGAATAGCATAAAGGTCGCTTAAGGGAATGGCGCAGGTCTCATTTTCGTTGAAATCTCTGATTTTTCGAAAATTGGAACAGTTCAAATGTCGGCATCTTCCTGCAACTCCAGTTGAAGGTATAGATTTTTTGCTTAATGCAATCTGTTCGTCAAAGACAGATCTTGAAATAAGCTCATGTAGAAACGTAAAAAATTTGTAGATTCCGTGTACTTTTGCCTGAGTTATTGGTAGTTTTTAAACAAATATTTTCTCAAAAACAACTCCCAAGCTTTCTCTTTGACCAGAGCCGCCAGCCGTTAGATTCTATTCCAGACAGAGACAGAGCTAAGTGGCTAGTGTCGATAATCCGTCACCGTCGAGTCTCGCACTCCAGGATCTCCCAGCGAGAGTCGCTGCAACGTCAATGCTGAACCTCCGGGCTACCGACCGGCTCAGGGCATGAACGGATGTTACTGCAGTGCATCTGACCGGGAGGTCCTAGGTTCCACTCCTCACTGTGGATTTTCGACACGAACTTATCAGCTAGGTCGAATTCAGTCGTTGTCTGGAGGAGAATTCTAGCGGCCGGCTGCTCTGATCGGTAGTTTTCCGTGGTTTCTCCGACCAACACCAGGCGAATACCGGAGCAGTGCCCTCACAAACGGGCCACGGACCGCTCTCGATCTTTCTTTCCTCTTCCTTGTCCTATCCTCTACTCTTACACACACACTAACATGCACTACACTACCACACATGCCGGGAGACCGGTCGGGAGCGTACAGCTTGTCCCGGCTGGAGCAGTGCCCCGCTGGTGGGAGATACCTGGTTGCGGAGAACCTCTCTAACCGACGGTTGGTCTGCGCCGGATCTCACTATGTAGCCGAGGACGATCACCGCCAACAGCCGGAGAGGAAACCTGTACTGTGCTTACGGGACTCATGTCCTCGGCAGTTGACGCGCTCGGAATCGGTAATCAATCGAGATCCGAGGTACCTTGGCCGCATGTTTTGTGAATTTCTCCGACGATTTTCGGCGACTGGCGCCTTGTGGGCCGCCGGCCCGTGCGCGCCTGGGCCCTGGAGGCGCGGAGTGGGGCGATCGGGCACTGCGCCCGCGCCCGTGACGTCATTCCGGGCGGCGAGGCGTGGAGGGCGACCCTAGCGGCGGGGGGGGGGTGCGAGCTGGACGCGTGTAAATAGACGCGCATGCTCCGTGGCGGACGCCGCAGCAAGTGCCTGCCAGCGCCCTCGCCGGCCGACGCGGGCATTTGCTTGCCTTGCGTTAGCCACATGACTCATCTCCACGGCTCGGATTCTCATGACGAGACTCCGGAAAAATATGTGGAATGAAAGGTCAAAATATGCACAGAAATACGGGGGTTGGGGCAGAAGTCATGGCAACTATTTTGTTTCTAAAAGAAATGTTATCGGATGGCAAAATTTCATTTATACCTTGAAAGAAAGGCTGCAGTAGGGAGTGTTTACGTCGACAGATAGCTCTGCAAGTGTCTCCATTAGCAGAGAGAGCAACTTGAAAATAATGTTTATCACGACATATTGATGATAGAAATGTAGAGTTATTGGGTCTTTTTTGTCATTATTTGCTATTTCAAATTTATATATCATTTTTTTGCATCTTTGCGTCACTTTTTCTTTCAGTGTTTTTTGTTAGCGAATGCTTCATGAATTTACAATGACACACTAAAACAAAGTTTTATTGTATCATCAGTTCGTGACGAAATTCACTACTGCAGTAAACTCTGTTTTTCGAACTCTAAATTACACGAATCTTCGGTCCTTCCCTCGATCTTTCAAAACTGACGGTTGGATGATCGGAGCTAACGATTACATTTACTCTGAAAATAATGACTTGAATATAAACAATTGAATATAATTTTATATAAATAAATTGTATTTAAAATTGAACAATTCTTTAAATAAATGAACCTGTGCCGACAAATTGTTTAATATTTTTTAAATTTCACGTCATTCCCTCTTTGTTTTTGAGTCATTTTATAGGTCATTTTCCTGTTATTCTTAACTTCATTTTCATTTTCAAAGAATTTTCAGGTCTTCCGAATCCGAGCGCTGCTCGTTTCCATTGCCCACATGAAGGGAAACGCAGCCCCTGGCCACGGGAGTGGGGTTTATGGTTTAGTTGGATACCTTGGAACTGGAGGAAAACAGACTCAATGAAACGGTTTCGGTTTTCACTGGAACATGCAAATATTTGATGGCGCTATTCTGCATATTTTCGTACTGCGCGTAAGACACTCCTGACGTTATGCGACAGCAAGACTCCAAAGAAGAGGGCCCGACTTTGGGTTTTTGCTATTTGTGTGATGGAACAGCAACTTTTTTTGATAATTTTGGTATGTAAAGAGCCCTTCGGTTGTACATATGTTATATACAATCTTGTTGCAATATTTGTGAATTTTTTTCCAAATGTTTAATTTATTGCGGTATTATAGGGAGTATTTTATTTGTTGTTGAGCAGTGTGCGTACTACGTTTTGGAAAATTATTTTGTCTGCTTTTGTTCAGCAGTTTTGCTTGTCACTAGTTTTGTAATAATTGTAAGTTAGGTACAAGTAATTGTAATTGATTGTTTCCTTAATACTTTTGTAACGATTAATTGGAATTGATTGTGACTTTAATAACTTCGTTACATTTAATTGTGAGTGATTGTAACGTCAGTACATTTGTTACAATTAATTACAATTTATTGTACGCAAGTTTCTTTTTTACATTTTATGAATGTGTGAAAAAATGAAAATGCTTGGCTCCCGAGGCGATGATACGATTTGAGATGTCCAACTGTTACAAGCGAATAAAATATTTCCTGCCTCCTTAAATATTTGAAACCTTTCCTACGTTAAACTTTTGAATGGCAGGTCCGGTTTGCTCTATGTGTAATAGTGCACGTGTGAAAATGTCTTGGTTCTTGAAGTTAAAAGGGAGATTTTGCATGGAATAACGTATAACAATAGACTGCAGTTCCGATCTTCTGCGCATGCGCAGGTGCACAAAAGTGTTGTGAAGCTCGAACTACGCATGCGCAGAAGATAGGTTAGTAATGTCGATTGCTGTATCTCTTCGCCGTGCAAAAGCTCTCTAATGTATATCGGTGTGTTCGCCATCATTTACGAGGAAGAGCGTATGCAAAGCGATGACGCAGTGTATCCGGTACAACTGAAGGCAAATGCAAGTACCATTACGGATGCGTGTAAACGTTCTGGCGTTTCCGGAAGTGACGAGCCTTGCAAATAAATTGCGCCTCTGTGACGTGCTCCGCGCCAAGCCGTCCTGCGCTTGCGCGGGTCGACACTGCTGCTCCGGATGCCGCCTGATTCATCTCCACGTGTTTGTCCTCCACTCCAAGTGCACTCGTCCAGGTGCTCATTCGCTGCTGCTGCAGCTATGCGCCTGGTGCCTGTTTTGACAACGCTCTGCTGTGCAAATGTTAGACATTTTAACGAATATGTTATCGTCTGTTACCTCATTACTGTAAATTATATTCTGACATTTTTCTTCGAAAACTTGGCGTATAAATACACTTTTTTTCAATATTTTTTTAACATTTCGAGTGTTCGAAATTTTTTAAAATAAAATGCTATCCAATAGTTGTTTTTTTTTAAAAAAATACACAGTATTTGTTATAAAACTTAACTTGATATGCATTTGTTGAAAATAAGGCTCGACCAAAGGAAAATAATTAAAGGAACAGAAACTTAAAAGAAAATAAATTATTGAAAAAATGTATTGTCTGTTATGGAAGAGAAGGATCAGAATATTTTTACAATGTTAGAAATGTTTTTGAAAATAATAGAGGAAATAGTCATCAAGAGGTCATAATAATGCTTTCTATTTTCCTTTTTCCATTTTTTCTTTCATTTCTTCTTTCGTTCGTTATTTCCTTACTTTTCTTCTTCGTCGTTTTTTAACCGGAAGAGATAGGTCAGCGCATCAACTAATGTCAGTGCAGTCCCTCTGATCGGCAGGTCCTAGATTCGAGTCCGGACAGCGGCAAGATTTGCGACACTAGCTTGTCAGCTAGATCGAATTCAGTCGCTGTCTGGAGGAGAATTCTAGCAGCCGGCTGCTATGATCGGTAGTTTTCCGTGGTTTCGCCGATCAACACCAGGTGAATGCCGGAGCAGTACCCTAACAAACGGGCCATGGACCGCGCGCGATCTTTCTTTCCTCTTCCTTGTCCTATCCTCTCCTCTTACGCACACACACTTACACTAACATGCAGTACATTACCACACATGCCGAGAGATCAGTCGGAAGCTTAGAGCTTGTCCCGGCTGGGGTGGTGTCCCGCTGGTGGGAGATACCTACGAATTTCGCCTGTGTCGGTTGGGAGTTAACGCGCGCTACCAGAAACGGTGGTCCAGTTCGCTTGGCATTACAGCACGTCCACGGCGCCTCGATTTCTCTCATGTACGGGAATCGCATTTCAAAGAGGAAAGTTATTGGATACCGCCACTCCTCTATTAAGTTTTGTTTCACTTCCTCGTTGTAGAAAAATTCCTAAATTGAACCTTATTTGTAGCCCTTTGATTTCCAAGGGAAGTTAACGTGATTGATCTAGCTGCGATCTAATTCAATTTATACACCAGTTGAAATGGATTGGATTCCGATAAATGATTATTTTTGTAGAAGTCAATGCAATTATTATTAATATTAGGTATTTGGAGTGCCCTTACCTGAAATCAATGAATAGTTTTACTGCGTCCTTTCCTTTATGTATGAACTACTGTTTTAGAATAGGGAATACAATGTAAGGGCGATCTGAATCGAAAACAATATACAGTCAACTCCGGTTATAGTGAACTTCTGGGGACTAACATGTTTGGTTCACTATAGCAGAGGTTCACTATATCCCATGATGTCAAAATTAAATGGAAATTCTCCACAATAATTGATTTTATTAATGTAGAGCATAACAGCACGAATTGAAAATTTTAATATCTTTATTTGCACGTGAGTAAATCAAATATTTTCAATTGTTTGCTTCGTACGCTTTTCACTACATCCTTCTATAGAGTTCGAGCTATCTCCACACTTGATTCTGGATTTCCCCTGCCTCTAAGTATCGTAATGTAATCGTGGCACCTTTCAATGCCTCTTGCACTGTTAGAATATCATCCCATTTTCCGAAACCCTTTTAATCGCCTAATGACATACGAGATCCAATTAATTTCCAGGACTTACTCTTCACTATAACAGGATCTTCCTATGCTTATCTGTAATGTAAGTGAAACGGGACCAGTGACGTAAGCTCACTATATCCGAGGGTTCACTATATCCGAGGGTTCACTATATCCGAGGGTTCACTGTATCCGAGGGTTCACTATATCCGAGGGTTCGCTATATCCGAGGGTTCGCTATATCCGAGGGTTCGCTATATCCGAGGGTTCGCTATATCCGAGGGTTCGCTATATCCGAGGGTTCGCTATATCCGAGGGTTCGCTATATCCGAGGGTTCGCTATACCCGAGGGTTCACTATACCCGAGGGTTCACTATACCCGAGGGTTCACTATACCCGAGGGTTCACTATACCCGAGGGTTCACTATACCCGAGGGTTCACTATACCCGGAATCGACTGTATGATTTTATTAACGACTGTTGAATGCCGCAGGAAATGCATCGACGGAATAGATAATGTGTGCAGGAAAGCAAGTCGCGATGGCGGTGGGAGCGACCGATCCGCGAGACGTATCTACGCTATGGCGAACACCGTGCCGCGGCTAAACCTAAGAAGCACGTGCCATGGGCGCCTCTCAAAAGGGGCGCTGTTCATAGTGTATCCGCTGAAACAGAAAACAACCACCCTAATTTGAGGTGGGTGACAGGGGCGCAAATTCCGTGCCCGCCGTGGGCGCCTGAATACCTCGATGCGCCTCTGGTGGCGCGTGGCTCGTGCGCTGATTGGCTGGCGCGACGACGGCGACGATGCGCGGGGTTCGTGCTCGCGAGGCACGCGTGTTGCGTGGCGTGGCGTGCGGAGGCGTGCGGTGGCGTGCCGGGCGATCCTGTTTGCTCCGCGCAGCGCAGTTAGAGGACGCTCTCCCCTCACCCCCCCGGCGCCCCCGCCCCTTTCTGTCCACCCACGCACTCCGGCTTCTCCGCCTATTCCTTCGCTCCCGCTTCCACCTACTGCTCGTTGTCCTTCAAAGGCCCTTTCTCCTCTCTTTCCTCCTCTGCTCCCGCCTCCACCTCTACTTACTCCTTTTCCTTCTACGTCCTTGCCCTCCTCTCTCTCTCTCCTCCTCCGCCCCTGTCTCCCTCCGCGGCCGCCTCCGCATCCACCTACTCGTTTTTCTTCTTCGTCCCAGCCTCATCCTCTCTCTCCTCCTATCCTTTTACGCCCCCGTCTCCTCTCTTGCCCTCTTTCACCCTTCTCTTCCTCCATTACCACCTCCGCCTGCACCTACTCCTTTTCGTTCTACGTCCTTGTTACCTCCTCTCACTTCTCCTTCACCTCTCTATTCCTCCGCTGTCGCCATCACCTTCACGTACTCCTTCACCTATTCCTACTTTGTCTCTGCTTCCTCTTCTTCTCCTCCTCCTCGTGTCTCTTTCTCCGCTGCCGGCTCCTTCTCCACCTCCTCCTTCTTCTGTGCCCTCTCTTTCTCGTGCTCCCCCTGCCTCCACCTCTACCTGCCTTCTTTCCCTATCCCTGCCTCCGTGTCTCTCCTCCAGCGCCGCCTCTCCCTTCCCCCGTGGCCGCTCGCACAGGCGGCGGTCGGCGGGCTTCAGTTTGCAGGCGTGTAATGCGGTTAGCGCAAGAGGTCGTGCGGACAGCGCGCCCCGTGGCCCTCGCTGGAAGTAACGCCGCCCGCCCAATATTGCCCGCCTGCCCGCCCAATATTGCCCGCCTGCCCGCCCAATATTGCCCGCCTGCCCGCCTGCCCGCCCAATACTGCCCGCCCGCCCAATACTGCCCGCCCGGCGCCGATGCGCGTCTGCTGATTGCTCTGTTTCGCTCTGCCCACCGCCTTCAATCTTAATCACTACTGGGATGTTAATGTAGACGTGTGATTTCAACCCGGACGTGTCAGTTGCACTCCTAAAGAAGGTACTTCAGAGGGGAGACAGGATTGTTAACAATTACAAGTATAAACGTACGTCAATCAATCGTCTCCAAGGAGATGCAACATACAATAGCGGAGGATATTAGGCGAGTTTGGAATAAAACTGATTGGATATTTGAAAATCAGCACGGTTTTTGTCCTGGTTAGAGTTGATATTTCGTCATCATTATTTGGCATCAAGATAATACGTATATACACGGCCTTCTGGGATAGAAACATAGGTTGGCAATGTTTTCGATGTCATGGAGACGGTCGATTTAAGGAGACGGAGGGAATCAACAACCAGAAAGAAAATGGACGTTCTGGAATGAGGACGCAAATGATTGATTGAGCATTTTAGTCGCGTAACTCTGTGGAGAATTTGGATATAAGAAATGCAATGTGCTATTGGTTGGTATATTTGATTGAGGACAATATTACGGAAAAGTAAATGGACTAGAATGTTTGGGAGAGTCGACATAGTGACGTGAACATAAGGAACTGAACAAAAAGGAAGGGCTTTTGGTTATTTGAAAGGTAAAGAAGGTAAACCTACAGGTAGCTGTTCTTGAAAATTGTTAAATTAATTAAATGTTGAATTGTTCTTTTATTTTGTAAACAACATTGATGCAACGTTGTGTGTTACTAATAAATGTTCTTTTATTTTGAAATTGGAGAGCGTTTTAGTGAATATTTCAGAATGCTACCATATTCAAATTTTAAATGAAGTTACCATAATCAATCATAGAATCATGAACCCTCAACAAGTAATTAAATGGATATATTTATTTTCCCCCAATAAGTAAATTTATTGATGAAAAAGTAAAAATCATCTCAGTATTTGGGCTGGTCCTGTGAAACTACTTTCGGATGGTCGGATCACGTAAACAACACGGCCAAGAAATCCTGGCGAGCGCTGCACTTCGTGATGTGCATTCTAAAAAACAATAATTCAAATGCCCGATCCTTACACTGCACTTGTTGGTATTATTCTAGAAAACGGAGCAGAACATTGGGATCCATAAAGAAAAAGGCAAATCGAAGCGTTAGATAAAATTACAAAAAAAAATTTAAGCTGGAAAATATTATTTTATTTTTTATTTAATAGGTAATTATAACAAATTTATACAAAATTTCAGTTGTTTTAGCTATGTGGGTAGGCTGAAGGCCTTTGAGCCATTACAATACCTACATCCTACCGCATTCTAACCTTTCGAATTCTGGCATTCACCCCTAATGGTCTCTTCATCGCATCAAAGCCGCGGGAAAGAAGACCATAAGATACGGCTGAGGAAAAAAAACCCTGAAGGGGGAAAAAACCTGCCATCAGAAGACGAGTACATGCTAAACTACTAGATTTTTTTCTAAACTTTTTATTTATTTCCTGGCGTGGGCATCTTCTCCATCCAGTCTTTGGCCTCCACGGCTTCTGAAATCAAACACCGCCACAGAAGATCGCCCGCACCAGCTGGAAAATATGTAAGTCAGGGACGAGCAGATGATGAGAGGAGAAGTATGGAAGTCCTTAGCTAAGAGAAGGGAACGGGCGCTGAAAGGAGTCACGGTAACGTAACGAAAACTCTCATTTCTCGCATCAGAAGTAAAACATCTTAGAATTTCAACCCAAAACTGTATAAGTGTCTTCATGTGTGTTGTGTGTGGAAGGTGGCAGGGAAATAATACAAAAACCTGAGAAGTTTCTGGATTTAGACCAACACTATTTATACTGTTCTTACAAAACTGACTTATACGACAATATTACTCCGACGTTTTCAACTGTATATAAAAAGCCAACCGACTATCGATATAAGTGAATGACGGTACCCGTATTGACACATAAATTGTCGACAAAGACGCGAAAATAAAGGGGTCATATATTTGCATTTCTTTTTCTAGTGACATAACGAAAGTGGTACGTGAGTAGTTGATAAGAACTACCGCAGAGAGAACTCTCAGCGTGCCACTTGTAACCACTACGTCGCTAGTTAAGGACACTGAATTCGATTAGGGATTACACCATGGGAACATTTTTCAAATAATTTCAATTAATTTGGTTCATCAGTTAATTTGGTCATTAATTTGGTTTTCAGTTAATTTGGTCATTAATTCAAAATATTTCACCCGTAAGTCAAATAACCTGGCTTACATTGTAATATTATGACACGAATCAGTATTCAGCAAAGGGCTTTAATTGTGCTCTTTCTGTCAAGAAAGTAGTTAATCTTTTTTTCCTCTCATGCAAAGCTTGTAATCTTTATTTCAATTCACCTCACCTATCAGCTTGTGAAATACTGTTTTTCTTTCTAGGATACTGGTACTTAGAGAACTCGCATATCATGATGCTGAATATTGTGATGCGCAATATTTTATTTTGTAATTCTTTACGAAGCGAATGTGTCTCGAAGCGGTAATACATTAAGCACCAGGGTTAGGAGCGGAAATGAGAAATTCGCTGGAGGACAGCTCTGCCGGAACTACGGGGAAGTAGTTTCTTCTGAGGAGATTATCAACCAGTTGTTTACTGTTGTTTAAGACCAGGAGTCACGACATTTTACAGTTAGGTCGAATTCAGTCGCTGTCTGTAGGAGAATTCTAGCGGCCGGCTGCTCTGATCGGCAGTTTAATGTGGTTTCTCCGATCAACACCAGGCGAATGTCGGAGCAGTACCCTAACAAACGGGCCACGGATCACGCGCGATCTTTCCTTTCTCTTCCTTGTCCCATCCCTCTCTTACGCACACCATTACACTAACATGCACTACACTACCACACACAATGGGAGTCCAGTCGGGAGCTTAGAGCTTGTCCAGGCTGGGAGATGCCTCGCTGAAGGGAAATACCCGGTTGGGGAAAACCCCGCAAGTCCTCAGATACGTCGGTGCTGGATCTCACCTTCCATCTGAGGAAGACGACCGCCATGCACTTCACTTACGGGAACAATGACCTTAGCGGTATTATTTCATTAGAGTGAAAGATAAAAAATATAACAAAAATACCAAGAAAAGGTTGATGAGCGGAAATATATAATATATGAAACGAAACAGAAAAGTGTTGTAATTCAAAAGTAGAACTATAAAGTTCGGGAAGGCGAGAATACAAAAAAAAAGCATTACTTTGGTTCTAGTTTCGTTATAATTGTTAAAATTTGAGTTCCTATCATACGGATGGTTATTTCAGAACCAGTCTTCGTGGTTTTGTCCAATTCTTCAGAAGCAGTCAGATTAATTTTCTGGGCATTTTATTATTCTTGAACATATAAAACTAGATTCTACAATAACATAAAATATTTACGAAAAGTTACTTCTAAAATTACTTCTAAAAATGATGTATAAAATATCTGCTATCGTAGAAAATACTTGACTCTACAGTTAGTATACATTCATTTGGGTCAAGTCTGGGTGTAGATAAAATGATTCTGAGATCCATGCACATTTTTCAAACACAATGGGATACATTCGTGAAGTGAGACGCCGCTTCTAGAGTTCTCTCAATATGCTGACTGCTGAAGGAAGCCAAATAACATTATAAGTCGGTTGAATTACAAGAAAGTTGGTGAGAGAGCGTAAACATTTATGCTAAAGTTTGAAACTCGAACCCATAACACTTTAAAGAAACGCAGTTACGATTTAGCCTCGGCTGGTCAAGCGTGCTACGACTCGTACAGATTTTATTAGTATAGACTTATTGTTGAGTATAGGTCAATGAAACATTAATTCAAATTGCTAACGTTTCGGCTTTTATTAAGCCTTCATCAGGGTTACAAACAAACGGATTTTTAAACATTAAGTAAAAAAATTGCTTAATCATCTCATACCTTCTAGCCTATTAAACAATTTTGACTAGTATGTATACAAATTGTGTAATTAGATACCATTTTCCACATCTCTCGGACCTATCCATGATTTTCGCTCCTCATCCTTCCCACATTTTCATTCTTACACTTGTTAGCTTTCTTTGGCTAAGAATGAAATAAAGGCTTTGTTTTCTCGCAGGGATGTCAATTGCCAGAGGCATCACAGGAAAGTTGTTTCGCAAAATTAAGTTTGATTCTCTTAAACATTTATAATGCTGTCATAAAAAAACAGCGTATGCAACTCGTTTATAATGTTGCTTTATTGCATTCGTACAAATTTGAAAACTCGCTCCTAACGTCGCTCGTTTTCAAAACATGTATTCATGCATGTCATGTCACAAAATGTATTCATGCAACATTATAAACTAATTGCATAAACTACTATAATTTAACAAAAATGTATGATGCTCCCCTTCCGAATGATCAACTGGATACGCCCCTGCCCAATTTATTATTTATGAGCAATATCAAGTTGTTATTTCATTTAAAAAGGAAAGGAAACAACTTAACAGAATAAAAAGTGATTTAAACATGACCATTTTATATAATGGAGAGATGTATAAACGTATGAATATAGACGTATAGACCTATAGACGTATGAATAAACAGAAAATGAATGTTGTGTAAAACTTTTCTTTCTTTTACCTTTCAAAGGATTATGACGATTGTTTTTGTTTAACTTTTTTTATTGATATATTAATTTCATACGTGTATAGGAATTACTTTTACGAATATTAAATATTTTTTGAGATATCAATTTTATTTAGGAATAAAATGGTGTTGTATTCATTTCAACAGTTACAATAATTTCCTAAATACAAGCATAATTAAAAAAAAACTTTGGTTCTTTATAGGTAAATCGTCAATCCGCAAATATAAATATATTTATAAGGAAATTGAAAAAATACAGAAATTACATTCGGTTAAATGCAGTAATTCTCACGTCGGCGAATATAAATATAGAGAATATACAAGCAAACACGAAGATGAGAGTTTTATACTGTTGCTATATTTTTCCATTTGATAAAATACTTTGAACTATATATGTGGATGAATTTTTTAAAGTAGGATTCAAATGATAATTAATTTAAAAAAATTACCTTTGGTGTGGAAACATTTTAAATATTGGGCATCCGCGACTATTTTTAGTGTTATTAATGACTACACAGGTTGATAAGGGGCTTCATTCCTTCGCCTGGTCTACCTCCTTGGTCGTGAGTGGTTGCGTGTTTTGTAGAAGCTTCATAACGGCGGCGTTATGTAAAGTTCGACCCGGTTCTCCTGTTTGAATCCTGGCGGCGGCGGCGGAGGAGTTTTCTCGTTTACTCGCCCCCTTGGCCCGGCCGACGACTAGGAGTAAGAAGGCAGCATGTTACTACCCTCGTCGTTTTACAGCTCCTCATTTCCTGATGGGGCAGAATATTGAATTGCGAATGTAGTCTCAACACGGATATGACAGTTACAACGGCGGTGCGAGGACATGGGCTTGTAGATGTAGACCTGGTATAATAATTTTATTTTCAAAGGGTGCAATGAACGACATGGCAATTGTATTCGATCAGTTCGTTGAAAAACATAAGAATATGAAGGTGCGTTTTTATTTATTTACGATTATTTCGTATTTAACGTCACAAACGTCAGTTAAAAACTGTGTGTCAGGATATGTTGGTCAATTATTTAAAGACAGAAAAATTCTTGAGAGAACTGTTTTATAACAATATTAAATGATATACATAGTATTCGCAATGTTTCGGAAATTGCTTATTTCCATCTTTTAATTTCCGAAACGTTGCCAATACTATGTACTACATCATTTGATATAGTTATAAAACATTTCTCGCACGAATTTTTATGTCTTTAAATAATTGACCAATATATCCTGATGTAATTAAAAATATAGACAGAAAATAAATATTGATTAAAACTATGTGTGTCGTGCTATGAGGAGAAGTGTATTCTGGCCACGTTTTCTAAATCCTGGGATCCTTGTCCTAAGCCACATACAAGTTGAATTCTGAATAAATGAAGGAAATGAGCGTTTTTGGCAAAAATTGAAAAGAAAATTCGCTCTGGTGTAAAAAAAAAACAACTATTTGCAAAGGCAGATCAGCTGTCGATCTTAGCTATCATCCTTCATCGTGCTCTTTGGAAAGAATTGACCGCCACAACTTGCACAACGATAATTTGAACAATTGACAGAGTCGGGAGAAGATACTGCTACCTCTTTTTTCATAAATTCAAACCAAAGATTTTAGAATGTCTCCCCATAACAAACATTATGATCGAAATACTGAACAAACGTGTTTATAGAACTGCAGTACATGTTTACAAATCAGCCTAAAGTGTATGGAGAAAATAACTAAAACTTTGTTTTTCAACAAGTGCGTTAACACTATTCCCCCAACCCCTTCAATTGTATTTTCTACTCAAGTCTAGAAGACGTGCATAGATAATGAAGTTCATTTATGTCGAGAAGCAAAATAAAGTTTTGAGAAGCAAAGTGACCTCCGGCTTGATCGGATCAATTCATTAACACGAACTTCTCTGAAAATATTTTGCAGTTTAGAATAGAATTTTCGCATATATGAGGCAGCAAGAATAGTAAGAAAACGAAGTGAAAACAACAAAATTCCAATTATAGATGATCTGAATCTTTGTGAAAATTACATCTGGGACAGTAGTCAATCACGAAAGCCGAGTCGACAAGTTTTTAAATGTTTAGTTCTCCGCAACTTTCTTACGGGCATTTGGCCGTACTAAGGCCGACGTGGAAAGATAATACTGTAACAATTCTTGATATACCTCTCAAAAGTCTAAATAATTTTGAACCGTTTGTATTATTACAAAAAAATCAATTCCAAAGTGGTTTCATTTGAATAATTCTGTGTGTTAACCCTAGGATGCATGGGCCTATGAAACTACACGAATGCATATGCAGGGCCTCCGAGGCCCTGCGACATTTTCACTCAAAAAATGCAAATTTTTTTAATATTCGTTTCTTTAGAGCATACATTTAAATAAAATTAAACCCATACCATTCAACAAATGCTTATTTATTGCAATATTTGTTAATATAACACATAATATTACACTTATTCATTGTGAATTTTTGTAGAATATCTTTACAAGCATGAGGAACAAACAATATGGCTATGTTCTTTGCACACAGATCTGTTACATTTTTCACATACCATTGTGCTTTTCCTGTGTCTTTCATATGGGCAGAAAGAACATCTTCTTCTTTGTTGCACACATCTAAATGTTTCTGGGGTGGGTTCTGGACGCACTATACCGCACAATGAAAGAGCATGTTGCAATGATTTGGGTGAATTTGGTTGATTCGCTCTCCTCTCCATGAGGTTTCTAACTAACTCAAACAACAAGTCTTTCAAGAATAATCTTCTTGTATCATTTCTTCTTGGATAAAACTCTAAATTTTGAGCTGAAAATATAATTTGACTGTTTAGTGCAGCAACGTCCATAACGTTCATCCACAAGACGAAAGGCCACCGCCGAGTTTGTCTCTTGCACGTGTAATTTTTCACTTTCTGATCCATTTGATCAACACCACCTTTTGTTTCGTTGTAAAAGCATATAATTTCTGGTTTATTTTTCATATTGTTGCTATCAATGGCCTTGTCGTGATGCATTGTGCTTATCAGAATTACCGCTCTTTTCTTTTTAGGCACATAGCTCACCATTGTTACTTTTCCCTTGAATCCAAAAGGGAAGACTTTATCTCTCTCAGTGCAGATGGCAACATTTCTTTTGGTATGTCAGGCTTGTTATGTCTCAGAGTCCCGACAACTGTGATTCCTTTTTGAAGCATTTCTTCAGCAAGTGGAACACTACAAAAGAAGTTATCAAATGTGATGTTCCGTGATGAACCTTCAACAATCTTTGCCAAATCATTTACAACTCCTCTTGCCAAGTTCTTTTGTACTGGCTCGTTTGGCTTTCTTCCAGTGTAAATGGTTCCGTTTATTGCGTAAGAATTTTTTGAATCACAAAGCCAAAAAATTTTGATGCCATATTTAGCGGGTTTTTTGGGCATGTATTGTACGAAACTGCATCTACCTCGGAATGAGAGCAACTGCTCGTCAATAGTAAGATATGCATTAGGAGTCATAACATTTTGACAGTTCCCAATGAACATTTCCCAAACATATCTAAAGGCAGCAAGTTTATCTGTTTGGGCACGTGACGCTCTGGTGCGCCGATCATCGAATCTAATAACTCTTCTAATATCTTCAAATCTATTTACAGACATAGTAGCTCTGTACAGAGGGTTTTGCTTTTGATCTAAAAACAGTTCCCTAACTGGTACATCCCAGCTTTTCTCCACACCAGCAAGAAGTAATAATCCAAAAAATGCATTGATTTCATCAACGGTAATTTGTCTCCAAGTTTTACCCTTTTCTGTTGCAATTCGCCTTCCCTCTAAATTCGAACATAGCAATATTTCATCAATAATATTTTGAGTAACAAAATAGTCCCATGCCTGTTTAGGTGTTGATGTAGTTATTCCTCTTTTAGGGCCAGAAGTCCATGTAATAATATTATGTGCAAGTGTACGAGAAGAAACTGGAGAATCATGTTGCCAAACAGTACCATTTCTACTTATAAATGTTCCAGCAGTAGGGGGGCTAGTAACACTCACCGAAATATCAGCGTCGCTTTCTGAACAAGAACTTGTGCTGTGATCATCACTTTCAATATCTGTCACTAAAGGATGATATTCTGGATCTAAATCTGAATCATCACTGTTTACATCATCAAGAACTTCCTCCTCAATCAACCATTCTTCCACCGTAGGTTCAAAATCACCAGCTGAAGCTGAGACGTAACGTCTATCACGTGAAAAAGCCATACTTCAAATTGAAAGCACACGGCGCAATTCCCACTCCTTGCCAAACTGTTTCGCAGCTGAAATCTTACTAACAATACGCAAGATTCTCCAAGATTGCTTGTCAACAATGGAAAAACACGATAACTTTGTTTCTCAGAATGAACCACGCTTCGAAATCTGACTTTTTCACGATAGGGCCTCAAAGGCCCTGCATATGCATTGACGTAGTAGAATTGTATTTTAGTAACTATCTATAAAACTTCTAAGAATTCTTCCTTTGCGAGAAGATCAAATGAAAGTAGAATAATCAATTGAAGATTACACATCCGGCCAGTTCTCATATTTCCAGCATTGCAGAGTAACAAGAGAAATAAAAACCGATAGGGCCTCGGAGGCCCTGCATATGCATCCTAGGGTTAAAACCGTCTTGAGAATAGAAATGCTTCGAACAAATCTCGAAGGAATTATAATAATAATAATAATAATAATAATAATAATAATAATAACAACAATAATAATGGTAGTGCTCTTTTGTGCCCCCCGCCCTCCTTAAAACCCTAGCTGCGCCCGTGCCTTCACCGCCGTGCCCTGCGGGCCCGCCCTCGTGCCCGTCAGCCGCGATCTCCTTTGTTCGTATTTGGCGCTCCGGAGCCTCCTCTTGACCCGCGCTGCCATTCATTTTCGCAACCCTCCAAGCCCCTAATGAAGAGGCCGATCGACCCGCCGGCGCCCGGCCCCGCGGCGGTGCGTGCCCTGCGGTCCACCGCCCTTGCGCCCTTTCGCCCTTGCTGTTGTTGTAGCAGCTCTGGTTTGGTTGGAACAGTTTGAACTTCCGAAGGTACCCGATAACACTTGACGGTACTAAACACGCACCGGCATAGGGGTCGTCCATAAATTACGTAACGCTAAAGGGGGAGGGAGGGTGTCTGAGGCAGCGTTACGCTTCGTTACATAGGGTTAGGGGGGTATTAGTTAAATGTTCGTGTCACAATAATATTTATTACAATAATCTCAGGTTCGTAAAATTTCAATTTGGCTAAGCAAGTGCATAAGTAACACAATGTGCAATGCAAATGTTATTAACCAATAAATTTAAACGTTTCTTTCTGAAACTTTGAATCAGATGAATGTCATTAATTATTTCCCAATTAACATTTCAAATGGCATTTATTTTTGATCTGGGGTTCGCTCTTAATACATGCGCTCCTATATTGCGATTTTTGTAACTCTGCCTCTCAAGCCCCTACGGCCACGATGGATTATCACACGGTATTTCGCGTCTTTCTCCGTCGTACCGCTAGAAGTCACATGATCGCAAGCACTGCTTGATACGGTCGAAATCATGCGATGACCAGCGGCACGACTGAGAAAGCCGCGAAATACCGTGCCATATTGCATGGTGAAGACGTGCCTTGAGAGCTGGAAAACTCGCAGTCTAGCCAGGCACGAGGCCTAGCGGTGCCGCTGTGGCGTCTCCAGGTGGCCGTGGCGCGAGGCGCTGTGGGTGGCCGTGGCTCGACTCTCTCCGCCGCCGCCCCCGCCCCCTCCCCCGCGGAGCGCGTGCGCGGACTGCAGACGGCTGATCAGCCGAAGGGGGCCGGCTGGCCGTCTTCTGGCGGGCGCGTGGTCTGCACACGGCACTTTTGATGACGCCGCTCCTCCTCCCACTCAATGCGCCAATGGGCCATTCGTCTGGCCATTAGACCGCCAGAGGCATCTTCCTCTCTTCTTGTTCTTCTCCTCCTCCTTTTCTTCTTCTTCTTCTCCTCCTCTTTCTTCTCCTCTTCCTCCTCCTCCTCTTCCTCCTCCTCCTCTTTCTTCTCCTCTTCCTCCTCCTCCTCCTTTCTTCTCCTCCTCTTTGTTCTCCTCCTCCTCTTTCTTCTCCTCCTCTTTGTTCTCCTCCTCCTTGTTCTCCTCCTTCTCCTCCTCCTCCTTCTCCTCCGTCTCCCTCCTTCTTGTTCATCTTCTTCTTCTTCTTCTTCTTCTTCAGAATGTGGCATTTAAAAAGAACTCCATAGAGTCCTTAAAAACTGCATTTGAAAATTGTTATTAATATTCTTCTTGTCCTTTCTGTATTTCTACAAGAATATTTAATCTTGGCAAAACTTCAAGTCCCTTTCCAAGAAGAATTTCCACAGTAATGATCCATATCCTCTGCAATTTTATCTGCAAAATGTTTAGCTTAAATATAGAGATTAAAAATTCAAACTATTCTGTTTTAAATTTAAAAAAATAACTAGTGATGCTACTGAAAGGACTAGACTTTTTCGTACTAGTTGGTATCTTCGGTATCGCGGTACCTGCCCCTCCTCCGAGATACAGCGAAAGACCATTGCGCCCCCTGAACATCGCCAAGACCTAACTCGGTCCCGTACATTTATATGCGTGCCCGTGGTATTCGTTGCCTTCGCTGTACCTCGGTGCATGTAACATAGGGGGATCCAGTTCCTCTATTAAACGCACAAGTTGCACACATTTGCCTGTGAAGCCAAGAGATTTTAGAAAGATTACAATCGTATTGCCCTCCATGCCTCAAAAACAACTGAAAACATACTTGTCTTACGTCGGTTTCGAAATCACAGCCTTCGTGTCCACGTTCTTTGGATCATCTTTCCCGAGCTTCTGTGTACGAATGGGACCAAATCACTTGACCGTACCGTAAATATGTTACGGTTTTGTAACATTATTGATTTGATAAAACCAATAATATAAAAAAACTAACCATTTGTGCATACGTCGCCATTAATGTGCTTGTTTCATTGAATTTATACACCTGCATAACTTTGATATCATTCTTTTCCGTTGAACAATGCAAAAATGCTCTTTTAGCATCGAAATCTTTGAACATCGCTCTCAGTAATGAACACGTTTCTCAAAATGAACTCACTCTACAGAAAATATTCGAAAATATGATATATTCACAGCTCGTATTAGTAAACACAGTGGTTTATTAAGTTTTCATGTAATAATTATATTCAGGAGATAGTGATTACTTAAAAAAACTACATTTATAAAAAAACTCTCAATTTTCTGTTTCTTTAATAGAGTAGAATGAAAATAAGACTCAGAATATTACAAAGAGTAACATTTATAATAGAAACACTCGCGATTATTTCGAGAGTGAGGATCAGTACCTCTTTCTTCTACAAAAGAAACAGTCATGAATAAATCTCAACTGTTCAATATTCGCAGCACCTTAGACAGTCATATTTGTAGTTATTTGTATATACATGTTTATAGTTATGTAGTTCGGTACAAAACTACACTACTTTTTAAGAGTAATAATAGTATTATTAGAAAAGACTTTAAAATACATTTTGTAAGGTATGTTATCAATATACATCAGACTGAAACTCGTAACATTTTATTTTTACTGAAGACATATTTCAGAAACTTCCGGCAAATGTTATTTTGCAAATTAATCTGTATGTCACGTGTATGTAAGTGTAATCAATTGCGTAAGTGTTAATGTGTGATTACCCATTGGTGCGGTTTACAAAAGTAATTTGCTCGCCCTAGTTTTTGCAGGTTATCTTGATTGTCGGCACAGATATGGAGAAACGTATTAGGCGGTGACCTTTTGAGTGCAATGTTCAAATGACACTAAATAAACGGAAAGAATGCTTGCGTGATTTCACAAACACTCGCGAGAGAGTAGTGCATTAATCAAGCCAAAATTCAGGCGTGGTTTAATTTGTTTTCTGCTAGACTATGTAATTTAATTATTATTACTCTGATGTACTTTTTACCTTCTTCATGTATGATATTCACCAATAGTTAGGAAGATTTTTTAGTTAAAATTAAGAGTTTATGGAGAGACAGTTAGATATGCTTCGATATCATTTTTCTTCTTTGTAGATTGCATACTTCTTGAACTCGGATACCACTTCCTTGTGAACAAATATATTCGGTTCTTACTTTAATCTGTACATTAATCGTAACTCTTATCCTCCTTTACGCATCACTACTTTTATGTTATGATTTATTACAGAGAATGATTTCTTGTTGTTACACTTGTACCCAGCGTCAAGTAGTTTCACCTGGCCACCTGGCGTTGCGTACAGCCGTGACATTTGAGGGTGCAGGGGCGTAAAAGAGGGAAGGGGAGAAAAATCTCAGGGGTTAATCACGTTACTTTTTCAACTCACCCCTACCACTAATGACGCTGAGCCGATCTTCAAAATTCCTCGTGCGGCTCTAATGAATGCCGGACTCGATAAGGCAGTGCAATAATATTTTTGTTGCATTCCTGCATTATAAACTACCTTTTCTGTTACAAGAAATCGTTCATAATCAGGCGTTTTACGGCACAAATGATGACGTATTAGATTTTTTGGCACGAATGATTGCGTCATCACACATTCAGCCAATCGCAGTGGGAGAATCGGGGAGAGGTAGAGGGAAATGGAACAGCCGGCCACAGTTTTCTCGCACGGATGTTAAGTACCCGAGACACCACAGGAACGTTGTTTGGCAAAATTAAGTTTAATTCTCTTAGAAATTTATAATGCTGTCACACAAAAAATATCGTATGCAATTCGTTTATAATGTTGCTTTATTGCATTCGTACAAATTTGAAAACTCGCTTGTAACGTCGCTCGTTTTCAAAACATGTACTCATGCAATAAAGCTTAACATTATAAACTAATTGCATAAACTACAACATTTTTTTACTGCACTTTCAGAAGCACAATACAAGAAGAATGCATTTATACTTGCGCAATGTAATGTGGGCATTATATCTTGGCTTTAAAACAGACCAATCTATATCACCAGCTGTCTTTTTTCTATTCTTTCTTTCTCCTTTTCTATTCCTTTCTTCCATTCTTTCTGTTTTTCGTTTCCTTTTCTTTCTTTCTTTTCTTCTGTCAAAAACAGTTTAAAACTGTGTGTGACGAGGTGTGACGATGGGGAGAAGTGAAATTTGTCCACGTTTTCATAATTCTGTAATCTCTATCCTAAACCATATTCTAGTCGAATTTTGAATACAGAAAAAAGAGCGTTTTTTTTCAAGTTTTGTTGACAAAATATTCGCTCCTATATAATAAAATATATTTTCAGAGGCAAATTAGCTATAAATTTGTGCCCTTAACCCTCACCAAGTTCTTCATGAAAGAATAATACTTTTTGCCGCGAAAGAATAATACCTTCTCCGCCTTTGTCGCTGTCTGATCATCGCTGTCTTCTGCTGTCGACGCGGTACTTTGACGTTTTTAGCCGTCGTTGCGCCACAAGGAAACGTTGTTTGTTTCGTCACGCATCTCGCACGATGAGAACACGCACCCCGTCAAGTGGCGTATGAATATTCATGCGGGCGGAGCTGAAGAGAAGGCGAACGCCGACATTTCACTTGGCTTGGGGCGCGTACGGTTTGTCGCGTGTATCTGATACGCGCAAATGACTACAAGGCAGGCCCAATTAACAAACGAGATCCGTGCGTGAGTTTTGTACAAGGAAACTGCTGCAGGAAACCTAATTCTATTTTTGTTCCTAAACCTCTTCAGTGATTGGCGATCCGGTCTTCTGTGTCACTGTTCGGCGTTTTTGACGCTTGACATCTTGCTAGAGTAATGTCTAGAGATGGTGAGTTTCGTTTATCTTCAGTAATTAGTTTAGTAATCAACGCAGATATTGTCTGAATTGAGCTTGAACCTAACAGATGTGCGTTTCATTTATGACATTATTGTAACGGTCACAATGAAAACTGTTTCCGTGTAATATTAACGCTTATTCATCAGTAAAGTTTCATGAAAATTAACAATAACATGTTCCATTTGTTTGACAGTCTACCATTATCACGATTGAACATCTGCATTTATTACTTCTGTTAATGAACCGATGAACACCAGGTGAATGCCAGAGTAGGATCCTACAGACGGGTCACAGACCGCGCTATATTTTTCATTCCTCACCATTTCCAGACATTTCCGTCTTGTATGCTAGCGTCATTAGTCCCGTTAGTGTAGTCAAGGTTTCATTCCGTGTGGCGCCATTCCTGCCGCACTGGGTGACCAGATCTGGCTCCGACATCCACGTTGGCTTGCGAGGAATTTCCATTCCAAGGTATCTCCCCAAGTGGGGTACCGCCGGCTGCCGCGTCGTTCTCTATTCTTCCGACTGGGTTCCCGGCATTTGTAGTAGTGAAGGGTAAGTGTAAGTGTATGATTGATTGAGTGTTCGTGATTCCGGCCGCGTCAATTAATTAGGTCATTTGTTCCGTAAGTGTAGTGTTTGTTTTTTCATCGGGAGGTGGCGGTGATCTCTCCTCGCTAGATGGCGAGATCCGAGACCTACCGTCGACTAGCAGGGTTTCCCAACCAGATATCTCCCACCAGCGACGCACCACCCCAACCAAAACAAACTCTAAGCTCCCGACCGGTCTCTCGGCATGTGTGGTAGTGCATGTTAGTGTAAGTGTGAGTAAAGGGTGAGGATAGGACAAGAAAGAGGAAGGAAAGATCGCGCGTGGTCTTTTCCCCCTGCTCCGGCTTACTACGCTTCGGCGGCTTCGCGTACTGTTAATCGGAGAAACCGGTGAAAACTACCGATCAGAGTAGCCAGTTGCTAGAATTCTTCTCCAGGCCGCGACTAAATTCGGCCTAGCTGTATAGGTAATGTCGAAAATCCTGCCGCCGTCGGGACTCGAACGTAGGACCTCTCGGTCAGAGGGACTGCAGTGACATCAGTTGCTGCACTGAGCCATGTCTCCAGTGTAATTGTGTGTCTGTGATTAAGAAAAGAGAAAGGAAAGATGGCGCCTAGTCCGCGGCCAGTGTTTTAGGATACTGCTTCGGCATCCGCCTGGTATTGATGGGAGAAATCGCGAAAAACTACCGATCAGAGCAGCCGGCCGCTAGAATTCTTCAAACAGTCGACCTGGTGCCGAAAATCCGCCGGCGTCGGAGCTCGAGCTCTGGACCTCTCGGACAGAATGCTGCCTCGGAGTCAACTCAGCCGCTGCGAGGGAAATATGTATGTATGTACTTGGCGCGGCAGCCGGTGAACGGGCTGAGGCCTACCGGCGACGTCCCTGCCTCGCGGCCGTGGGTTAACAGGGTGTACGTGTCGTTAGCAAGTAGCCATCCCCACGCCGTATTCCGGTCTTCTCAACCTGATAAGTGAATTTTCTCATCGTCACACAGCAGCATATACTGGGACATTGCAATGAAAACGCACACTATAGTCTTGCCTCGACCGGGAATCGAACCCGCCACTAGTGGAAAGCGAGCACGCTCACCAAGAGCTGCCCCGGGGCTTCCAAGGGAATGTGTATAACTATTTTTATAATAA
This sequence comes from Acheta domesticus, assembly GCA_031308135.1. Classification (NCBI taxonomy): domain Eukaryota; kingdom Metazoa; phylum Arthropoda; class Insecta; order Orthoptera; family Gryllidae; genus Acheta; species Acheta domesticus. The sequence goes on from JAHLJT010002630.1 coordinate 30,964,294, forward strand.
TGTTATACGCATAGTATAAGTTTTGTTTTAAAGAGCTTCACACTGTATACAAGTTACGAAACATAAAAGCTATCTTTCTCCCACTCCTTGTAATGACTGAAAAGGAAATGATACCTATTTGTAAAAACATTCCTTCAACCAAAATCATTGTTTACATTATTTATTTATTGCTGTGACACGTTTTTTTCATCAAATGTGTTGCCCTCTTCTAACAAACTTTGGTTGTGACAAATAACCGCCTAATTTCACAAGAGGAACCTCATTCAAATTATCCTACGTATTAAGTGTTTTTTCTACGCTTAGTTATATTTGTATAAATATACCTGCAAAAAATCATAGGAACTGTTTTTTGATTTTGTGATACACAATAGATATTTAAAAAAGTAACATTTAAAAAACTCAAAGAAAACCCAAACAAACAAACAAACAAACAAAAAAACAAATAAATTTCCCTCCTTAAACTTTCACTAAAGAGATAAACAAAGAAACTAAATTTAGAAAGAAAAACTAAACACAGCGGTGCCAAGGGAATTGAGTTAGGTACGCACGATTTCCATGTTGGGTGGAGGTCTTCCGGTCGCAATAATTTGTCGACCTGGAGCCCACTGCTCCAGTGAAACCACAGACGAATAACTCTCGGCCAGTGACATTCAACTCATTGTTGACATAGAGTAGGGATAACTAGGTTTGATTTGAAGTGTAAGAGCTACGAGTAATGTACATGCGTAAATAGAAACATTTGTTAAACAAATGTTTCTATTTACGCATGTTTCAATTTTCTCTCCCTTGCATGTTTCAATTTCCTCTTTGGCTCGTGGAAGCAGGAACCATTTTGGTTCCAACATTGAGAACAAGTCTAGTGACGTTCAGTGACCTTTCGTGAATTTCTATTCCTGCCGCTGTATTCGCTGATGGAATATAGTTGCCAAGTATTGTGGAAAAACCCACGAATAAACCACCCAATAACCCACTCGTTGAGCCCTACGTGTATAAAAATTAGGAAATGTAGCGAGAGGGTTTACCGTAAAATCTTTAAAGTTTTGATTAAAGAATTCGTTTATATAGTTTATTTGTGACCTCCAGCAGCAAAATTTCTGAATAAAACTATTTGCAGTTTTGTGCTTAAAAGTATCACGCCATTTTAAGAAAATAAATGGCTCGTGTAGAAAACTGCAATAAAGTATTTTTACAAAGACAGACCTCACGAACTCTGAAGTGGCTAGTTAAATAGTTCTTTACATATCAAAAATATTAAAACAATCCAGTTCCATAATGCTGCATGTGAATCCTAAATATTAGTGGGAGCGGGCTATTCTTCTGAGCCTTAAAGTTGCTTGACGTCAATTGCTTCGTGAACAGCGATGCACTGAGTATGCGATTTCATCTCGTACGCGCAATATGAGGGTGGATGGAGTAACGTAAACAAATATTTACATTTGTTAATGGAAGTCGAATCTGCTTCATTGTTTTTGGATTTACCGGGCTTCCTGTGTAAATGCAAAGAAACCTTTCACATCTCTCACACAGGCATAGGCAGATTAGTTTTCTCTCAAATTCTGCGCGCATTCGAAATTAGTAATATAGATTTAACGTCAGTCGTACTATTGGGCACAAGACAAATAACTGTCAACTAATGAGAATTAAAATATCTATCACACTGAAACTACTGTGCATAACCAAACAAGGATGTCAACTTCGCATACAGGAGTAGTAGCTGTATGATACAAAACGTAGGCAAGCTGTACTGGACGCAACTAGCGTGTGGGCTGTACGAGAATTTACGTTCATTTCAGACTCGTACACCGGAAGAGACGGCTCAGTGCATCAACCTGATGTCACTGAAGTCCCTCTGACCGGGAGGTCCTACGACTCCACTCCCCATGGCGACAGGATTTTCGATACTAGCTTGTCAGCTAGGTCGAATTCAGTCGGTCTGGAGGAGAATTCTAGCGTCCGGTTCCTCTGATGGGTAGTTTTCCGTGGTTTCTTCGATCAGCACCAGGCGAATGCTGGAGCAGTACCCTAACAAACGGGCCACGAATCGCGCGATCTTTCCTTCCTCTTCCTTGTCCTATCCTCTCCCCTTACACACACACTTACACTAACATGCTTTACACTACCACACATGCCGGGAGACCGGTAGGGAGCTTACAGCTTGTCCCATCTGGGGCGGTGCCCCACTGGTGGGAGATACCTGGTTGAGGGTAAACCCCGCTAGTCGACGGCAGATCTCGTAGGTCGGCGCCAGATCTCGCCATATAGCGGGGAAAAATATCATCTCCACATCCCGAGAAAAACACGCACTACACTTACGGGAACAATGACCTAAGTATGTGACGTGTCCGGAAACATCAATCAATCAGACTCATACACATCGTTAGTTTCATTACTGCCGCCTTGAGAGCAAAAACGTCTGCATGCGACTGCGACACTACGAAGGGCGAAGGAGAGGAGGGGCCTGGGGGTGGGGGTGGGGGAGGCGCCTTGAGTGCTGCCATCAAAGGCGTCGCTCCGAAGGCTGTTAGACAGTTACTGTAACATTTTGCCGCCCTCTTCGCCCTTCTCGTAGCACCCTCAAGCAGAGTGGCGTAAGTTAAGTTATCATGTACCTTTAAAATATAGGTGATATATCTAAGAATACTGTCCTATATTGGGGGAGATAAGAGTATAAACGTGTGAGAGGAAATGGGGGGAGAGGTTGGGGTCACTATGAATTACTTCCTAAATGGCTCCAATCTTAGTGATCTTGAGTCGATATTTTCAGTTGGACTGGCTCCTACGCTTGCCACATTGATGCCCTATTTGTGTCGTCAGCCCCGTCCAAACTTCCTGCAACCAGCTGCAAATACACTACGCCACTTCAACCCGGACGGAGAGACAACAGCAGAATCAGTTGCCCCAGACAAGTGCGGGGGAATCGTCAACTGAGGTCGTGTGTTCGAGATTTAGTGAATAAGAGATGCTTTTATCGTGGTAGTAACGGTGTAAGTGAAAGGTATCCTATGTCATATTATAATTCACCTTCTTTATAAATAACACGCCAAGGACATATGTCTGTTTTGGACAATTTATAAGAGACTATCTACTCGAAAGTCTACTTCCGAAAGATTTAAGAGGAAAAATAGAAGTTTGCGGATTGTGACTTACAAAACATTACTGGAACATACATTATCAATACCCACGCCTCGGATACAATGAATCCTAGGCCCTTAAACCCTATTGTCGTGTTCCCGGAGGAACACATGCTCAGTGGGAGCAATCGGGGACATGTGGAGACAGTAGGAAGAACAAATGGAGGACAGGTGTGGGCGAATTGTCGGGAAATGAGGAGGGGCAGGTGAGGTAGGCGGGGCCCACATTATTGAAGTAACAGTATAAAGAAGGATACTGTCAGTCCTGTGGCCGAGATCGCTAAAGCAGTAGTGGTGTAGTGACCGAGGGGTCGCGAGTTCGAGTCCCGCCTCGGGCGTGGTTGTGTGTTCGTCCTTTCACCCCTATCATCACCATATCGTTTCATCCTCATACTGTGGCGTCATGGCAACGTTTCCAAGCGAGCGGCATACCTGAGCCGGAAGTTGTAGTGAAAGGGCGCACCTGAGCTAAAAATAAAGGGGCGACCGACAGGATGTGACTGCTCCAGGAAACATCCCACGCAAACAAAGCGTTAAGAAAGGTAGTGGCGAGTCTGGGATGATTGTGCAAGACCCCTGGAATTGGATAGCCATCGAGCCTGGGGACGCCGAAAGCATGACGCCGGGTGGGGGAGACGGGGGTGTATATAGAGCGGGCGCTTTCTGCGCTCGCGGAGATTCAGATAGATTCGTAGAGCTTGTTAGCGACTGGCTAGGTGGGATCTCAGGCACGTGGTTTCCGGGGTGGAGGACGGTTTTTGGCGCCAGGCCATGTAGGTACTTGGATACCGGGGACTTAACGTCCGATTGCACCGCATCATGCGTTGTACCTGCTTTCAGTGGCACTGGGCTGTAGGGCCTAGGGACGGTCGCGGGGTTTTCGCGGCTAAGGGGAAGTAAAATGTTGCCGGGGTTTAATTAGTATTTGTAAACATTTCTTTAATTGTTAAGTTCTTGTAAATAAATGTAAATATTGTTATCTTCAACGCAGTGTCTGTGTCATTCACTCCCAATACGTCAATACACACCCAATACGTCACAATACCATAACGTTAAATCCAATTGTGGTCGCTTATAACCTAGTAGTTGATGCTGCCTTAAATAAAATAAAATACAAAAAACAACAACTTACTTTTATGGAGATTTAGTTCTTTGGCGTGTTTCCAACTCTAGAGCATGCAAGGCGAGAAAAGTGCAGAAATCCAAAATCTATGTAAAATAAAATTTCAAGATAAGGAAGAAAAAAAATCACGGGAAAGGAGTTGTCGTGTTTGTGCAATTTAATGACAGCACTTAGCATTAAGGTCGCACAATAGGTGACATTAAACGCTGTAACTTTCAGTTCGGGGTCTGGCTGTTTGATGTTATATGCTGCTAAGAAGCAATTTTACGTATTAATTATTTACAAAGTGCGGAGTTTTCGCGTGGTACCAGCTGTTGTAATATTATTTCTCTTGCAACCTACCAATGCACCTTCTATGCAACTACCAATCACAGAATGAAGGACGAGGTATTAAGCAAATAATATGGAATACGCTTTTGTGACAATACATTCAGATTTCATTAAACCACATTAATTAATTAAAATCACTTTAAATGCTACTTGTGTTTGATTCTGGGCCCTTAAATCAAGTTTTTTGGGGAAGAAACCTCGAATTATGTTCTTTAAACTATAAGTTACAAAATGAGAGCTTTTTGCGCTTTCTATTATGATTTTGGGAGCGTCGATATTCTGGGTTCCCCCTTTCTGTAAGCGGCTTCGGCTCGCAAGAAACATGCAAAAGTTCTGTGGAATTCTAAACAACTGATATACGCTGACTGGTAACGTAGGATATTTAATCGCACAGTCATGTCTCTTAATGGTAGCCTTGAAACATTAGAATGTTTACCCATTGTATGATATAACCCGGAGCTGTTCAACTTAGAGGAGCTTACGGGCCACCTATCAAATTCTAGTTAAGCCACGGGCCACACCGTTATTTAAGATGGTTTTTTACCCTAACTACTGAGATTATAATGTAACAAATACATGCTAGGTATGACTTTTATTCAACATACTTAATGATTAATGTACATACAACGAGAAATTAATATATCATTAAATAAAATAAGAATAATTGTGCAATTGTATTGAATTTGGTTGGTATAATAAAATTTTTCAAAGCAGTCGCGGGCCGCACAAAAAGATCGGCGGGCCGCCAGTTGGAAATATATGCCCTGATTTAACCGAACGTATAATGTAAAGTACAGTTTTAAGAGCCTGGCCTTTCGAAATCGGGTTCCAGTATAAAAACATTTTCACTTCGAAATTGTTGAATTGAATCACTTTGAAATTGAAACTAGTTTAGAAAGTCTGTCTTGACTTGCGAATGATGTGTCGAAGAACGTTAGGATCAGATTTGGTCAATTCGAAATGCGTACGCCAGTGTTGTCAAGGTCGATGCCACGAGCGGGAGTCCGTTGCACGAGTGCCACGACGATATCGCTCCTCCGCCCAGTCGATTACCCTACCACCAGACAACGCCATCCCCGTAGTAAAACTAATAGTTTCCTTTCACGACGCTAGTTGCGCAGAGAAGCTCGTGGCTTGCTACGGTGCCACGACGCGTGCCACTGCCACCAGTAGAAGACCTCGACACCATTGGCGTACGCGTAAACCACTTGGATGTGAGTTACGAACTCCATTTTTGCCGCACGGCCACCGCGAAGTTATGCTTTCCAATGAATAAACAGCGGAGGTAAATGTTTGTTTCCGCACTGAAATAGTACATTATGAAACGATGATGTAATGATGAGTATTAACACACGAGTGGAATGTTACGATACGAGCGAGGAACTAGCGAGTTTCGTTAACTTCACACGAGTGTATTAATACCCATTACATCGAGTTTCATACGGTACTTTCTTTACGACTTCGTAAGTTTAACTTTTAAATTGAATCGTTTCGTGGCAGTTGATACTCAGGATTCAGCAAAGTCCACCTAGCTTCAGCACAGCTCCCTAACCTACCCTTGCGTGCTGCCGCAGATGGCCTTTCCGCCTGTGAGGGAGGACTGCAGTAGTCAAATAGGATCAAAGTGAAATTACAATCCATTTTATTTTAAATAATATTTCGCTAAATAAAATTCTACTACTAAAAGAAATTAAAACTGACGAGCATAAAATAATATCGAATGCAATTTTAATGTACACAATCGAATGGAATATTTACTAGATCAATTCTCAATAATTGTCAATATTTGGATTGTAAACTTCTCTGTAATTGGTCAAGACCTGTATCATATTGAAATCTGTATCGAAATGGATATCATTATGCAACTGGTCGCAGCCATCAAATAACAGCATTATACAACGGGAGTGGGAAAACGATCTATAAATTGCGAAATGTTCGCAAAAGTGCACTACTCCTTTCATAATTGTCGGCCGAAGCCGAACGCCAAACCTCTTTGAATGGGGACAGCGAGGGCTGCTGTATTTCGAGGTCTCGTTTGCGGCTGCTGGCCACCGCCCGTGTGGAGTGCGAAGTGGAAGCGAGAGTGGACGGGGGGGAGGGGCGCTGAGTCACGGGGCGGGGGGGGGGGGCTTGGCGGCGTCCCGTCCACTTCCGCAGCCAATCAAAGGCGCCGCCACTATTAATACGCGCGGGCTCCGCTCGGCGGCGCGGCGATGAGGGAGGACCTTGAAGGGGCGGGGGCGTTGAGTGGTTGGTTGACTGATTATTTTGATGCCGGCGCCACAGCAGCTGTGGTAATTGATCCTGTAAGTGCAGGTCGTGTTTTATCCCCGGGGGTGGCGGTGTTCCTTGCCTCAATGGAATGTGAGATTCGGCGCCGCTCTGTTCGTCAGTTTGTGTAAGTTTCAGTCTTCAGGTATTTCCCCAGCGGAGAGAAGCTCTAGGCTCTCGGCTCTCGGCATGTGTGGTAGTGCAGTGCATGTAAGTGTGTGTGCGCGTAAGTGGGGAGACCGGGAGAGATGGCTTTGGGTATGAACTGGTGTCATTGTAGTCCGTCTGGCCGGGAGGTCCTAGGACTCCACTCCCCACGGCGGCAGGATTTTCGACACTGGCTTGTCAGCTAGGCCCAGTTCAGGCGCTGTCTGGAGAAGAATTTTAGCGGCCGGCTGCTCTGATGGGTAATTTTCCGTGGTTTCTCCGATCAACACCAGGCGAATGCCGGAGCAGTACCCTAACGAACGGGCCACGGACCGCGCGCGATCTTTACTTCCTCTTCCTATCCTCTCCCCTTACATACACACTTACACTAACATGCGCTACACTCCCACACATGCCGGGAGAGCGGTCGGGAGCTTAAAGCTCGGTCGTCGCCCGATCTCGCCATCCAGCGGGGAAAAGATCACCACCTCCCGGAGAAAAACACTCACAACACTGACGGGACTAATGGCCTAAGTAATTGACGCGCCCGGAAACATCAATCAATCAATCAATCAATCAAACAGTCCCTCAGTGCAAGGCGAAATCCGGCGCCACTGTATTCGTCGGCTTGTAGGAGTTTGCGTTTTCAGCCTTCCGACTTCAGCCCCCAGCGGAGCTCTAAGCTCTCGGCGTGTGTGGTAGTGCAGTGCATGTTAATGTGTGTGCGTGATCTGTCCTTCCTCTTCCTTGTCTTATCCTCACCCCTTATTTACACACACTTAACACTAACATTCACTACACTACCACACATGCCGAGACACCGGTCCGGAGCTGAGAGCTTGTCCCACGAGGGAAACCCCGCTAGTCCACGGTAGGTCGGCGCCGGATCTCGCCATCCAGCGGGGAAAGATCACAGCCGCCTCCCGATAAGAAACACGCCCTACACTTACGGGACGAACGACCTCTGTAGTTAACGCATCCGGAATCACGAACAATCCATCAATCGATCGATCGTGTGGATGTTTGCCTGATTCTCGAAGGGTCGTCGGGGAAATGAAGGTGAGTGGACAGCGCGTATGCGGTGCGGGGCGGTGGCGTGCCGGCGACTGCCTCCTCGTGTCGCCGTGGAGCGTTGCCAAGGCCGAGCGCCGAGCCAAAGAGCTTGCAGCCCGCTCCAACACTTTCACGAGCGCCTCCTTTTTGTTTTCGTTGGCGGCGGTTGAACGCACGCGAGACAAAGTCAAAGAACACATTTTGCACCAAAGAAATTTATGCTTTCGTAGGATGATTGTAACGCCTTGAATTGTTTTCGAGTAGCTGCCTTGAGCAGGAGAATAATCTTGTAGGTACCTTAATTATTTTCTACGACATTATTACTTCTATCAGTTCTTAAATGAATATGATCACAGCTTTTTTATAACAAACAAAAATGTTTTTATTCAGATTTTCAGGCAGAAAGGTAAGAGTTTACATAGCGACCCCGAAACGTCGCTATGTAATCTCTGATCTTTCTACCTGAAAATCTGAATAAAACCATTTTTGTCTGTTGTGAAAAATCGGTGGCCCTATTCATTTAATAATATAGACTAGATGATACAGACGATTTTACAAATAGAAGTGTTACTTTTATCAATTGTTTCTACTTTCTAGTTTTACTACGTACTTGCGTAGTAAAGAGAAAGCATTGTAATGCTGCTGCAGGAATCGGCGATTTTCGACAGAAAAAACTTTATTGCATTGACCTGGTTCCGGAAAAAGTACAATATTGGTGACAGATGTTTCATCGAATGAACTCTCTGTGAAAAATGAAGTACTTACATAACGTCGTGATAAATGTTTTGAAAAAACAGGAATTTTCACTTAATTTCTGCTTAAAGTTAATGCAATTTATAAAAAGTTTTTTTCTGAAAAATGACACCCAGTTTTTCCTCGAATAGGTTAAATAATGTTTAAAATGTAGAGCAGACTTCATTTTCGTGGATTTATCTGAATTTTCGAAAATTGAAAATGTTAGAAATAGCGAGCCAAAGTTCGTTCTGTTTTAGTTTTACCAGTTTATTGATATTATTTTTATATATTATGCTGCTCTGTGCTATACGTTTATGCATTGAATATTGTACTATTAATGTTTAGGTGCTAATTACCTACAGTTGTTGCGACTATAAATAGAAATGACGGTGTCATACTCTATAACCTAGGAAAATCCATTAATGGTCCTACCAGAATCAAATCACAGATCCCAAAGATCAATTTAGATCCCCATAACCATCATATACATTTAATCCTAAGATCACTCCCTTCCTCCTCTCACCCATCTCACCACTGCCCTGAGCAAAAAATCAACATAAGTGAGGTTCCCAAAGGGTTTGGGTTAATTTGCAAGTACCTCCGTGCTTTTGAGTTAATTTTGTATAACTTGCTTCAGTGTTGTATACTATCTCAAACCTGCAAAGTGGTTTAATCACTGATAAGGTGCAATAAATTTGAAAAAAGACATTGGAGTTGGAAATAAAGTATTCATCGGCCAAAATACATAAAAACTTCCTTTGCATTCATCCATTTTTCACCCCGTCGGAGATTGGGATTTAAAAAGGTCCATGTTTATATCAGACATTCTTCTTCTTGCTACTCCGTTTTATTTTACTTCCAGTTACTTCTCGTAGCTTAGTTACTTCGATTTCATCGCACAATGGGAAGAGTTGTAGATATTTCAAAAGAGAAAAGTACTACTTACGGATTATACGCATAGAAAGCCTCACCAAAAATTGCTCCAAGCCGTTGGGTACTTATTCTCCAAAATTTATAAAATGAGCGAGATTTACAAATCCTGGAGAAACACAACTGTTTGCTAAGAACAGTGTTTCCGAAAATGCAATTAAAATGTTTTAGATTTACTTAGATGTCAACGCATGTTGTAGTAGACCGTTGCAATATACCTGTACTTGCTAATCTTTGCATTTAAAAACACTCGTTCTTCGAACTTAAAACTCGCTATTTTGCTCCGCTAATTGTAACCTCACAGACATCGACAAAGACCTTCTTGAAAAAGGTCTTCACACAACCAAACGACGTAATCAACATATGGTTATGGGGACAGGTATATTCATTTGATTAATTTTAAACATTTTATTAAAATTTGAGTGTCTATCCTTCAAAACTGGTTAATATTAGCAAGTGATAATACATCTGGAACTCGCTGTATTTCATTTACGACAAAAATTATATTTGATACAGTAGAAAGCTCAAACTTCTTTATAAGCAAGGACTGTAAATGTTTTAAAAATAAAACACGTGTAGCATTGTCGAGGCAACAATATTGGTCCAGTGTTGTCGCCCTGTCTATCACAATAAAATGAAATTGATTGATCATAAAGCCTGCAGCGAAATAAAATTGCGGAGCGAACGAAGCGGCGTCCAAAAATTTGGCATTTCGTCTGTCTGTATATTTCTTACACAGTCCCTACCATGTTTCATATTCTCGGAATTTGTGTACGTTCTCGTTCCTCGCTCGTATCGTAAACTTCACACCAGTGTATTTAAACCAATTACATCAAGTTTCATACGACTTTTATAAGTTCAATTTTTTACGTTGAATCGTTTCGTGACCGTTCACATAAAGGATTCAACCAAGGCCACCTACCGGACGCTCTCTAACCCTACCCTCGCAAGCTGCTGCAGGTAGCTTGGCCACCAGTCCGCCTGCGAGGGAGTACTGCGCTAGTCAAATAGGATCAAAATAAAGTTACGATCCAATTTATTTTAAATAAGATTCCACGAAAAATACTACTAATCAAAGAAATTTCAACTGACAAACATAATTTAATATCAAATGCAATTTTAATGGATACAATCGAACGAAACATTACTAGAACGATTCTCAATAAATAATGAAATGTTAATACTTGGTTTGTAACTTTCTCTGTGATTGGTGAAGAACCTATATCGTAAAGAAAACTGTATTAAAGTGACTATCATTATTCAACTGGTTGCAGCCATCAAAGCACAGTATTATAAAATGGGAGTAGAAAAAAAACCCTTATTGAAGCCAGCGGTGAGGAGCAGCTTTTACGACGCAAGGAGTCCCGTCTCGGAAGCCTCTTGCGCTGCGTCGACTGCCATCCACGCGCTAACCCAATCGCCGGGGGCGGGGCGGGGCGGGGGCGGGGCGGGGCGGGGCGGGGCGGGGCGGGGCGCGGGCGCCTTCCGGGCGGCCGCCCGGAGCCATTTGCGCTCCGGGGCACCGCTTTTCCGGCGGCGGCGCCCAAACGACGCGCCCCAAATCGCATCAGCCCAGCCCCTTCCACCTCGCCCGCCCCGCCCCGCGGCACTCCGCGTAAACGGTTTCGCCACGAGGGCGACGGCGAAGATGCAGGGCCCGCCGACCGCCCCTAGCTACCGCCCCCACCCCCGCACGCCGCCTTCCCCTCCCACTCCACCTTCAGCTCCGCCGCCGCCTCCTTCACCGCCTCCTTCACCGCCTGCTTCACCGCCTCCTTCACCGCCTCCTTCACCGCCACCTTCACCGCCTCCTTCACCGCCACCTTCACCGACATCTTCACCGCCACCTTCACCGCCTCCTTCACCGCCGCCTTCACCACCTCCTTCACCGCCGCCTCCACCGCGTCCTTCACCGACGCCTTCACCGCGTCCTTCACCACCACCTTCACTGCTGTTTTCATCGCCGCCTTCACCGGCTCCTTCACCGCCATCTTCACCGCCTCCTTCACCGCCACCTTCACCGCCTCCTTCACCGCCACCTTCACCGGCATCTTCACCGCCTCCTTCACCGCCACCTTCACCGCCACCTTCACCGCCTCCTTCACCGCCTCCTTCACCGACACCTTCACCGCCACCTTCACCGCCACCTTCACCGCCTCCTTCACCGCCTCCTTCACCGCCACCTTAACCGCCACCTTCCACCGCCGCCATCACCACCTCCTTCACCGCCGCCTCCACCGCGTCCTTCACCGCGTCCTTCACCGACGCCTTCACCGCGTCCTTCACCACCACCGTCACTGCTGTTTTCATCGCCGCCTTCACCGGCTCCTTCACCGCCATCTTCACCGCCTCCTTCACCGCCACCTTCACCGCCTCCTTCACCGCCACCTTCACCGGCATCTTCACCGGCAATCTTCACCGCCACCTTCACCGCCTCCTTCAACCGCCTCCTTCACCGCCTCCTTCACCGCCACCTTCACCGCCACCTTCACCGCCACCTTCACCGCCACCTTCACCGCCTCCTTCACCGCCTCCTTCACCGCCACCTTAACCGCCACCTTCACCGCCGCCATCACCACCTCCTTCACCGCCGCCTCCACCGCGTCCTTCACCGACGCCTTCACCGCGTCCTTCACCGACGCCTTCACCACCGCCTTGACCGCCTCCTCCTCCATCCCACACGCGCCTTCCCCTCCGCCACCGTCTCTGCCACCGCCTCCTTCGCCACTAACGCCACCACCCCAACAGACTCCTCCGCCGTCATCCCTTCGCCGCCGCCTTCGGACCGTCGAAAGTCGGCTTAAAATGGCTGACAGCATCAGCTGATGTCACTGCAGAGCCTCTGGCCGAGAGGCCCTTGAGGTCGAGTCGCGATGGTGACATTTGCTACAAGCTAGGCCGAAATCCAATCTCTGTCAGCAAGAGAAATATAGCGGCCGGCTGCTCTGATCGGTAGCTTTGCGAGGTTTCTAGGAATAGCACCAGGTGAATGCTGGAGAACTGTCGTAAGAAAAGGGTCACGGACTGTGCGCTATCTTTCCTTCCTCTTCCTTGTCCTATTCTCACCTCTTGCTTGCATACACTTACATGCATTATACTACCACGTATGTCGGGAGTTAGGAACGCAAAGCTCGACCCGGCTGAAGCGGTGACCCGATTGTAGTTTATACCTGGCTGAAGGAAATCCCGCAAGCTGACGTTAAGGTCGTCGCCGAATGCCGCCACCCCCCCTTAATAAAACGTGCATTCAGTGAGAAAACTACCGACCTCGTTAGTGGACGCACCCGGAAACTAATTAATCAACAAGGGAAGACTGCGCGCGGTCTGTGACTCGTTTGTTAGGGTACAGGTCCGGCATTTACTTTGTATAGATTGGAGAAACCCCGGAAATGTGCCTACGAGAGCAGCCAGCCGCTAGAATTCTTCTTCGGACAACGGTTGAATTCGATGTAGATATACAGGTTGTGTCAGGAGGAAAGGTACTTGCTTTGAGGGGTGAATCGCTCGTATTTTAGATGTTTGTGTTATCAGAAATGAGCTCAGATCAGCAACACAACACCTGTGTACAAGAGCAGCAAAATGAATTGAAGTTGACGGTCGACTGTTTGAACATCTTTTGTGAGGACACTTACACAATTAAACAAACCACAACCTAACACTATCTTCATTTACTGTCAACTGCTTTTTTTCCCGTTCCTAGTTGTTTTCATTCGTTTACCCTGAAACGGTAAGAAAAAGGGCATATGTTTATTAGAAGAATTTTTTTGTTCAGAATCACCAGAAATATCTCCCCTCTAAGTATCTCCTGACTCAGCCTTTCCTCCTGACTCACCCTGCATAGCTATGGTCCGATTAAAATAAGTTAGTGATTGACAGTTGTTGCTTCTGTAGCTGTTACTTCACACATTATGAGTATATGATTTGGTTACTTTCATAAGTATTTATTTCAAGTGTTAATTTTCGGGTCCAGGGATCACGTGCTCAGTGGTACACAACCTGTCAACGTCGCTCCTTGCCATTTGCAACTGGCAATCACCAACTTAGTGTCGAAAACCACGGCCGTCGGGACTCGCGACTCGGGAACCCGCGCGTCTCCTGCTACCTGTCCGTGCGTGCGGTGGGAGCTGGGAGGGCAGGAAGGGCGAATGCGCTGCTGGAGGGCGCTAATGGAAGGGCGGGCGACAAGGGCAGGAGACGCGCGCGGAGGGGGAGCATTCACTGCTCGAGTTTGATTGCTAGAGTTTAATGAAATCGGCTCTTGCGGTGGCGGGGCGCGACTCAATGGGGAAAGTGTCGTTCCGGAGGCGACGCGAATTCTGGGAAGGTGAGCGCGGCCCAACGGCGCGGGACGGCGGCGATGGAAATTAACGCGAGGATCAGGGAGTTAAGGGTTGACGGCTGCGGGAAAGAGGACCAATAAGGGAGAAAACGTGGTCAAGGAACGGTCCACATCTTGTCGTAGGATGGATGGAAAGGTGGTGGTAAATGGCTACACGAACATCGGCTGAGTTGGCTCAAGGAAGTAATTGTTGCTGAGGAAGTAACGCAGCGATTCTGATCGGGAGGTTCCTGGGATTCGAGTCCCGGCGTTGGCGGATTTCAGTCACCATTTAGATAGCTGGATCGCATTAAAACCTCTGTCTGGAAAATAATTCTTTATGATGCTGTGATCGGGTAGTTTCCCGTGGTTATTCCGATCAATACCGCACAAATGTGGGAGCTCTACTCTAACAAACGGGCCACAGATCGCATGCATTCTTACTATCTTCCTTATCCTCTTTCCCCTCTCTCCCCTCTCTTCCCCTTACACACACACACACACACACACACACAGTTTTATATGCAGTACACTACCCTCATGTCAGGAGTCTTGTCGGAACATTAAAGCTTGTCCCGGCAGGGGCGGTGGCCCTCTGGCTTATATACTTGGTGAAAGTAAACTACGCAAGCTCACATGTCGGCACCGGTTCTCCCTTTCTAGCAGGGACGAACCCTTCCATGGTGTACTACTGTTATGGCACTAATGTCCGTAGCATTCGATGGTCCTGGAACCCCAAATGGTCCCAAATTAGAGCTCAAAGGCCGGCGCGGACGGGAGGGAGGGCGCGGACGGGAGGGAGGGCGCGGACGGGAGGGAGGGCGCGGACGGGAGGGAGGGGCGCGGACGGGAGGGAGGGCGCGGACGGGAGGGAGGGCGAGGACGGGAGGGAGGGGGCGCGGGACCGGGAGGGAGGGCCGGCGCGGACATCGACATCGACATCGACGATGCGCGAGGGTAAAGAGAACGCGGTGACTGCAGTGTCGCCAAACCTCCTTCGAGTGGTGCCGCGCTGCCAGCAAACTCGAGCGTGGGCGCGTGTGGGGACGGGGCACGCGAGTATGAGCGTCGAGTGGGAGCGGCGGAGGGGCTCCAAATTGGATTTCACGTCGCAGATACGCGCAAAACACGAAGCCCCGCCGAGTAATTTCTGCTGCAGCTCTTCGCCAAACCTGCAGCGCCCCTCGCGGCGCTGCCTGCAACCAGCCACCCGGGGATCGTAATGTGCTTACCCGCTCGTCGCTGCCCGGCATTCGGGGCGGTCGGAAAGGAGCGTTTTGTGGAGCGCAATTGGGGCGTTTTCCGATACGATGACGCGATTTTGCTTTGTAAATAATTGGACTGCACATGAGCTGACATTGGATCTTGCTACCCTTACAAAAATGGTGACGCGTGTGTCAATACTACCTAGAGGAAAATTACTTTTCTTCAGTGAAGTTTCACGAGTGCACTGATTTTAAAAACTGACTCCAATATAGACCATAGAATCTAGTTTTCAGGAATTATTCCGGAAATGTAAGTGAAGATTATTAAATGTGCGCTGATAATTCTCTCGAGCGTGTTAGGACATACGTAAGAATATCATTTCAACCCATGAAATGTTACTTTGCGTTTCAGGGATGAAAACTTATGTATTGTGTAATGTTATTTTCTTGATTGTGTAGAATTAGAGACATTGTATAGAAATAGAGGAATCTATAGAAGAAGTTGCTTTTTTTTTTCAGATAAAGAAAATGTTCTCTTTTGGTTCGCTATTCGAGCGTATGCGTTTTTTTGAATACATATTTGCATTTCCTGTCGGTATTCATTTCAACATGGAATTATTTTTCTGATTAAATTGGAACTTGGTTGTCGAGTGTGGAAAATATTCTACTATATTAGTCTTCAGCAGAAAAAACGGATACCAGAAGTCGCGCGAATTATTAGGAAACAAAGAGGAACTGGTGTTATCAAAGTTTAGTTAAACTAGGTTCTCATGCGAGATCGCGACAGCAAATCTTGCTCGTAGAAAACCCGATAAACCCTTTTCCTGGACATACCGGACATGATGTGGGAGGGAGGGAGAGACAGTGAGAGGGTGATGGAAGGGGAAAGAGGGAGATGAAGGGCAGAACAACGTCTGCCGGGTTTTCCTAGTGAGATCTAAATGTAAATACGGTTCGTGTGTACAGGGAAAGTGCAGGGGATATGAAGGATTTAGCTTGGAGACGTGTGTCGGCAGTTGTTTGCCGAGGGATGATTGAGGCTGCAGTGGAGGTGGGGAAACCTGTTAGCGCCGCTGTGCCCTCGTCGTCCTGAGTGGGCGGGGCGTGGGCGTGGCGTGGGCGTGGCGTGGGCGTGGGCGTGGGCGTGGGCGGGGCGGTGGGCGGGGCGTGGGCGGGGCGTGGGCGGGGCGTGGGCGGGGCGTGGGCGGGGCGTGGGCGGGGCGTGGGCGGGGGCGTGGGCGGGGGCGTGGGCGGGGCGTGGGCGAGTCGTGGGCGAGTCGTGGGCGAGTCGTGGGCGGGGCGTGGGCGGGGCGTGGGCGGGGCGTGGGCGGGGCGTGGGCGGGGCGTGGGCGGGGCGTGGGCGGGGCGTGGGCGGGGCGTGGGCGGGGCGTGGGCGGGGCGTGGGCGGGGCGTGGGCGGGGCGTGGGTACAGTAGGGAATGGAAGCGTGACGGAGGTTGACCCGTGAAGAAGCAGTGAACGTGATTGTGTCTTAGGCGCGACTGGGGACGCGGTTGTGGGCGGAGCAGCGTGGACGCTGGGGTGTGTGGATGGGGGGGTGGGATGTGGTGGTGGGGGCGAGGATGCCGATGGCCGCGGGGGTGGAACGCGGGGAGAGAATGCAGGGGGATGGGGTGGGGATGTGTGATATGTGTGGACGCGACGAGGTGGGGCTTGTGATGACAAACTGTAGGAAAACATCGATATAGCGATACTTTGAAACATCACCAAGAGGTTTTCGATAATGATAAAGCATCAACTAAAACTTCGATGTTTAAAATATCGATATTTTAAATTTGATGAAATATTTAAAATAAAATGTCCTGGTTCTTACGTGATACATATCAGGTCTATATTAGTTAAAAGTATATTCTTCTGTAAATTTCACTGTCATTCATCTTCATTTCCTAATCAACGTTCTACGCAGTCAAAGTTTAAAATGCAGTTTAACAATGTTACCCACGTACAAAATAATCAAAACAGGTAACAACTCTTTAGAAAGTTCCTAATAGCAAACCGTTTTGTGCCGCTTGGGGATCGACAACAGTGACAGTTGTCAATAGCTGTTGATTGCGAGCAATCCACAAAAAGAATGTTATTCATATTATGAGATCTTTTCAAAACATAGATATTTCTGGACCAATACATCGATCTTAAGAAACATTGAAAGCAAAACATCGGAGTTATAATATCGATGTTTCTCCTCGATGTTTTTTTTCGCCATCCGTGGGTGTGGGTGCGGGAGGGGTGTGTGGGCGCGGGGGGTGGGGGTGCGGGGGGGTCGCAGTGCGGAAGTAGGCGAAAGTCGTTAAGCGCGGGGAAAGTTGCTCCGGTTCCCTTGGGATCCATCCGACCGCAGACGAAGCGCGTGGGGAGGGGGTGGAGGTGGAGGGGGGTGGAGGGGAGGGAGGAAGCAAGCGGCACTTGTGCGCGGTCGCCCGGGAAACTCCCCCTGCCCGCTCCGAGTCGTCGGAGGACTCGGCAAAAAATCTATTTATTTTATTCAGACTCTTAGCAATCATTTATATTGTGTATATTTGTTATATATTACGTATGTAAAATATTTAAAGATATATTACGTATATTTGTTATATATTACGTATGTAAAATACGTAAAAATATCTTACGTACAGGTGTTTGTTATATATTACGTATTCGTTAGGTAGTACGTGGCATGAGTAAGTGAGTTATACTTGGGATTTTCTTGCTTGGCGCACGGGGGGTGTCAATAAAATGGAATATCTCACGGTATTTCGCGTCGTTCTCCGTATCATGTTCAGAATCTCTCCCAAAAATCTCAAGCTATATTCGCAGTCTCAACTAGCAAGCACTGATGATTATTTATAAGAATTTTCGAAGCGAAAATCTATTTTTTCTACAACTGCACAAAAAAAAGGCAACTTCTGTTCATTGCCAGCCGTACGTGAAGTTCGTAATTTCTTAATATCCACTAAAAACATTGTTGCCACTCGTAGAACTATCTTGTTATCGTCAAAAAACGGCTTTCTTGTATGGTTTTAGAGTACTCTTCTCTAATCATGGCCCTATGAAATGCATTTCTATATTGTCCCGGTATCAGGCTTCGTTTACAAAATCTTATGTATTATATTTTTATACAATTGTAGAAAGAAAAAGTTGTTCATATTTCGTGTGTGAAATTTCAGTTTTTTTTCATGGTCTCGATTGAGAAAAAAATCTCGACCGAGAAAGAAACGGAAACATTACCCACTTAAAATGGAAATAACTGCTTTTGAATTCAAAGAGGAAAAAGAGAAGTTTGAAGTGACAGAATTACGTACATTACGTCAGTTCTGTATAATAAAATGGGGTCCAACCCTGCGACCACGGTTCATCTCCCCTAACCTTTCGTCAGAATTGCAGCGCACTTTGAAAGTCAAATGAGTTTACAAATACGAACACACCATGGAATATCCATGTTTATTTAAAACTCCACCCAAGAGCGTTAAGATATTAGAGATTCACACATTCGTAGCACCCATTTAAAAAATAAATAGGATTCTCTGTTGCGCCAATTGCATATAACGTGACTGGAAAGTACTGCTTGTTAAATAAAAACTATTATCACGCCCTTGTAAGCCACAAAATACACAGAACCATTTCTGGAATTATTTTATCTCAATAATACACATCGGCTTAGATGGCTCAGGGTATTGGTGTCACTGCAGTGCCTCCGACCAGGAGGTTGTAGGGTGCTAGTCCGACGATGATACGATTTTCGACACTAGCTTGTCAGCTGGGTCAAATTCAGTCTCTCTGGAGGAGAATTCTAGCGACGGGCTGCTCTGATCGGTAGTTTTCCGTTGTTTCTCCAACCAACACCAGGCCGCCGAAGCAGTACCCTACCAAACGGGCCACGGACCGCGCGAGATATTTCTTTCCTCTTCCTTGTGCTATTCTCACCCCTAAACACACACACACACACACACACACACACACACACACACACACACACACACACGAACAATACACTACCAGACGTCTGGAGACCAGACCAGTCGGAGCTTGTCCCGGCAGGGGTGGTGCCTACCTGGTGTGAGATAATCTTAAAATTCCTCAAGCCCGTGAAAACTTCCCTCCGGTATCCTTGGAATTCCGCGATAAAAACATACACTACACTCATGGGACTAACGGCCTTAGCAGTTGTCGCGCCCGGAATCTTTAGCAGATCAGTCAACCCAAAATACACTTCGTCACTTCAAACGTTTGCGATTTTTAAACCACCACGAAGTTCGTTTATCTACTGAACCCCAGTTACTCTCCATTTGAAAGGGCACATTTTTTCTCGGCAATGGCGGCCCTCTTTTAGTCCTATTACTTTCTCCCTACGGAGTAGAGAGAAAGTTATGTAATGTTGCACGCAAAAAAATTTGGCAGAAAAATGCTTACTACAGGGCTCTGGTAACGGAAAAGTGGGTAAATCCAGTTGCTAAATTTAGGAAAAAACTTTATCATGTGGGTACCCAGAATCGGTTTTGTTGGCGCTTGATACCGAAAAGTCGATTGAGGGCAAAATGTCTGTCTGTCCATCCGTCCGTCCGTCCGTCCGTCCGTCCGTCCGTCCGTCCGTCCGTCCGTCCGTCCTGTGAATATCGCTAGCGGCTAAACGGTTCAATTTTCTCCAAAAATTGATATTCCCCTGTGGATCTGCCTGATGTTGCGGCCCCTTAACTTTGAAACCGAATTTTAATTTAGCAAGGTACTTTACATCAAGCCCTTGGAATAATTAAAAAAATATGGCCCAATCGTTTTTATTAAATTTTGTTGTTGGATAGTGTAAAGGACGTTTAAGAGAATAGTGCAGAGTTCATGTTCGTTAAAAATCCTGATTTTTCTAAAATTGCAAAAGTTCAAATTTTTTTTCCGCGACTTCCTACAACTGTATTATTAAAGATAGAGATTTTTTACCTAATGAAATCTGATCCTTCAAGATAGATTTTGAAATAAGGGGTCATTTATAAATTACGTGACGCTAAAGGAGGAGGGAGGTGGTCTGAGGCAGCGTTACGCTGCGTTACATAGCGATAGGGAAATGCGTTACAAGGGGGGAGACTATTGAAAATACTTGAAATTTGCATTATGTAATTTATGGACAATTATTAATAAGACTAGGGTTTTTACACAATTTTTCGAAAATTTGACAACTTTCCCGCGTAATATTGCTTGACAATACGAGGGAGAAAGTACGTGCTGTGTTAGCAGCACTAGTTTTTTTAATGTCCAAGCGCTGTCCAGTTCCATACACACGTCGGTGGCTGCCCCCGCTGGCTCGTTCTGTGCTCCGACGCGACTCCGTGCTAACCGGCTGGCCGCGAGCGCGAAATTCCCCGCCTCTTTTCTCCCTCCTCTCCTCTCCTCTCGCGCGCTTTGTCGACAGCCAGCGCCCCCTGCGGTCGCGGCGCGGGATTTGCGGGGGGCCGCGCCGGCGGCGGCGGCGGCGGCGAAGCCGTAAATCCGCTAATCCACCCCCTCCCCTCCCTTCCCTCTCCCCCCACCAGTCCGCGCGGCCCGCAGCGCCCCCGCCAGCGCGGCGACAGAAGAGAGGACGAAACACGCGACGGTCGCTTCAAACAAGCGGCTTTCATCGAATGGTGACGGCTTGTGTTCTCGTACAAGCTCATTTTAATGGTTTTTATGATTTTTTATTATGTTAACGTGCAAATCGTTAGCTCGTTTTCGTTTTTTACCGGTTTTTCTTTTGTACCGGCGAAGTATTTCAGGTTTGAATACTAGTAGAAATTTATGGATTGAAAAATTAATAGATTTTACTTACTATTTATAAGTAAATATATTTGTTAATGGGTAGTTGTATTAAAATAGAATAGTTTATTAACTGATTTAGAATTGTTCATAACTTCCCTGGGAGTTTCAGTAAACAAAATCGTCCTGTATTTCTTCTCTGTAAGTCCATTCATTTTGCTTCTCTGTTGACTCTTTAGTCTGTACATGACTATATTTTTTTAAACTGGAAAATGAATTTTAGAATTGAAAATGGTAATACATTTGCTAATCTCGTAAGACAGGTTTAATTTAAATGTTTGTATTTTTACTTTCCCATAGATCAACATTTTTCCGCGATACTGAAACTTTCGATTTCATCCATGCTCGCATAAAGTCGCGGTTATCTACTTTCTTCTGTTTGGAACTTGCAGATAATAGGAGTATTATGTAACTGCGTCGTGTCTGCGGTTAATGTACGGTGCTCGTAAATATTCATAAGCACTTGATTTACTGCGAGGCTAGGAGAGCGGAGAGACGACACACTAAGTGCGGTGCTGCGGCTGACTCAATCCATTGCGGTTTGCCTTACACGTCGCGCGGTGGGATACGGTGATCAAAATGATAATTCGGGCGAAGATGTGAAATAAAGACAATGAAGACAGTGTTTGTGATGGAAAGGAAGGTTGGTGAAATCGGAGAATCCGAGAGATAGAGAGGAAAGTACCCGAACGCGGGCCCTCATTTTGTTTTCGAATATTTTTTAATTCAATTTTCCGTACAATTAAATCAAAATATTTGCAATGCGTACCTTAAAAACTTTGTTACAAATATTTGAAAAACTTATGTTGTACATTTCTTATATTCTACTTAAAACGATTAGTCAAGCAGTGTAAGAATAAAAGATTTTTTCGTAAACTTTACATTTTCTTCTAACAAGAGATCTTCTAATGAGAGCCCCGGCAAACGTTTTAAGAAATGGGTAAAACTAAATGAAAACAGATTCAAATCCAATGAACTAAGTATAATTTTATAAAAAATACAAGTTTAACTCCTACATAAGTAATTGTCTTATGTCTTTCACATTGTCTATGCATTCAAGTAGGATAAAAGTTACATTTATAAGCAACTTTTTCCTCCCCCGCACGTTCTACATGAGCCGAGAGTGAACACATAAGGCACATCAACCATGGTTCTTCTACAGCTCTCTGAAAAATTACACTGCAAAACATTTTTTGTATTCACTGTAATTATTACAGTGAATACAATATAATGCTGTACAAAAAACAACAACAAAAAATTGTTGTTTTTTTGTACAGCATTATAAACAACTTGTTCTGCTGGAAGAAATCGTTCATAATCGGGCGTTTTGCGGCACAAAAGATGACGTATTATATTTTACAGCACGAATGATTGCGTCATCACACATTCAGCCAATAGCAGCGAGAGAATCGGGGGAAGGTAGAGGTAAACGGAACAGCCGACCATCGTTTTCTCGCACGGATGTTAACTACCCGATACATCACAGGAAAGTTGTTTCGCAAAATGATGTTTCATTCTCTTATAAATTTATAATGGTCTTATTCAAAAAATAGTGTAAACAAATTGCTTACAATATTGCTGTACTGCAATCGAATAAATTTGTCGCTGACGTCGCTCGTTTTCAAAACATGTACTCGTGCAATAAAGCTTAATATTATAAACTAATTGCATAAACTACAATTTCGGCATCCTCTTCACCTGGGAGGGAAGATATTCCTTGTAGAACTTACAATGCGGAAGAATCAGGACAAGTCAGTCAATTCATTGCGGAAGGTTGAGTTTTCCTTTTGCTTTTTGTTTAAATACAGGATTTTTTTAAAATCTCTCTCTTTTTGAATTCTCTGGGATTAACCTCTGAAATTGTCTCTTGACCTCATTCTTTTGTCCTGCCCTCTCGAATTAATAGGCTTCTGAGTACGATCTTGCTTTTCGTTAGACTCCTAAGATTTCAAAGTGCAAAATACCTTATTGTTTTTATTTTACAAGATGAAAAAAGTGGGAGCTCGCGCTAGGTACCAGGGTGTTTATAATTCAAATGCCCATTTTTTACTAGATAAGTAAAATAAATTACATTACCCTACATCAGTAGCTTGTGATGTCTCCATCAAAATAATGTAATGATTAGAAGACTTGCCGATGAAGAAACGAAATCGAACAGCTGAGAATAGGCACTTGAAAAAACCTTGCTCTTCACTTTGCACTTATGGCCGACTGTCAGGCAGCAAACGAAAATTAACTCTACTGCTTGACTGGGCCGCTGATTTGCTAAGAACTACTATTTAGTGCGTTTCCAATAGACAACATACCTCTACAGAGCTGTAAAATCAAGGGGTTCGGATTAGGAACCTGGCCCGGGTTTGGGTACTTTCCTGTATACCAGGGCTGTCCAACTTAAAAGGGGTTATGGGCCACACATCGAATTATAAGTTTAGCCGCGGGCCGCACCGATTACCCTACTTCTGAGATTATAGTGAAACAAATATACGACTTTATTCAACATAGTTAATGATTAATATACAAACAAGCAGAAAATTAATATTAAATAGAAATAAGATGAATTGTGCAGTTCTATTGTTTTTGGTTGGTATAATAAAATATTTCAAAACAGTCGCGGACTAAACAAAAAGATCCGGCGGGCCGCATGCGGGAAAGCCCTGCTCTATACAAATCCCTCGGGGATTGAGCGGGGACATTGTTTCGTTAATGTTCATGAAAATCATGATGAATTATGGAATGAAATAACCTGTTTACAATCTTTTACGTTCACGTCTCGTGTACTGTAATAATTCTTCGTGAACAGGGTTTGTTAGGTGATAAAGAGAGGGATAGGTAAATTTCCCACCAGACTGAAAGGCAGGTAGACTTGGCCACCAGGCAGACGGCCACACAACTGAAACTCGCTTCCGCATTGAGAGCTTTCCTGCTTGCCTGCTGGGACACAACCCATACAACTTGCCTGATGTTCCTGGATACTGTTAGGAGTGCTTGCTTTGTTTCACTGTTCTGTTCCGTTGCAATGAATCTCCGCAACCCTCCGCTAAATCTTTTTATTTTCCTTCGTGGCCTCCTGTGTCGTCACTGAGTTACAGTACCCACTCTAATAGGATTTTCTACGATCGGTACCTTTCGGAGCAGAAGCAAATAAGGAAGAGGATAATTATATCACTGTTTCTGTTAATGCACTTTTTTCCACTCTGTAGCTTAAATAGTTGGACACCCTTCTGTGTGCAAGGTAACATTGTATTTGTTTTAATTTTCCGAGTGACTCTGAGAGAGACTTGTAACCGCTATTAAAGTAGTATTTCGTTAGTAAATCAATTTACGTATTTCCCAAAGGATCAATTGTTTGCGCTAATTGACCAAAGTCGTCATAAGAATGAATTTTCGTTAGTTTGAGCATGCTTTAGGATCTTCATTTCAGCATCGAGAAGGATGGACTCTCAGATTCCTAGAGTGCGGTGTAATGTAATTGATCAACTATATCTTTCACGATTACTGACCGTCAGAATGGTTTTTCTGTTTTTGAAAACATACAAACTCGTGCTCTAATTCATCACCTTTGCAAACGTTACATGGTGTCCTTCACAATATATTACGCTGAATAGGGAATGAATCATACATTTAGGGCAGTGAGTTGTTTCATGTTATTCTTTTCCTGGAAATATTAAATTATATTTGATCCATATAGGTTGTCAGTATTTTGAATATTCCTTCAAATAATTTGATTTACTTTTGTGGTTTTATAATTTTCAGCAGAGTACACAGTCAGTTTGAATAATCGATTTTACCACGTAATATTTTTTAGCAACAATCAGGTTGTTTAGTTACACATTTGCCTTAATCGTTTTGATTAATTAATTCTGCGATAATCAGCATGCGATGTGTTTTCCTGTTTGAATTCATTGATTGTATCCCAAATCAATTGTCGTGATGCAAATTTATGATGGATGACGACGTATGAATTTATAGAAATGTTCGTAGTTCAGCTGAGCGAATCAAGATGGCTTTTTTTTAATAATGTAATTTATATTTGGGTACAATTTAATTTGTTGTTATGAACAATAAATGTGTAGTATTGATATTCTGAACGTTGCTCACCAAGGTGTCTGAGAATAAATGTTACCACTTCTGGGATATGTACAGGAGAAATACAAAAACAACCTATTTCACAATTGGATGCTTTTTTTGTAGATTAATTTTTTTTGAAAAAATATATTAAAATATTTTGTAATAATAAACAATGCACATGCTTCTGGAGTGTTTCTACGCTTCTGCAATGGCAAGGTTTTGCCTAGAGCATTTTGTCAACCAACTTTTGAGTGATATTGCGGCTCATCATTCCGAAGATGCAAATAGTTTATTAGACAAAATTACCTTACAGCCTATTTTCCTTAACGAGCCTTAAAAGCCTTACGAGCTTATTTTTCGAATTGTTTCCTCCCCGGACATTCTGTTTAGTGAGAAGTTTTATATAAGAGAACCGGTCCATCAAGAGTTGCTTAACTGAGGGGAAATATCGCAAGTATAACTTAATGGACAAACGTGTTTATCTTCGACTGCAAGACCGGGAGAGATGGCTCAGTGCATCAACCTGATGTCATGTGCAGTCCCTCTGACCGGGAGGTCCTACGCTTCGAGCCCCACGGGGCAGGATTTTCGACACTAACTTGTCACAGGTCGATTTGGTTGCTGTCTGGAGGAGAATTTCTTGCGGCCGGCTGCTCTGACCGGTAGTTTTTCCGTGCTTTCTCCGATCAACATCAGGTGAATGCCGGAGTAGTACCCTAACAAACGGGCACGGACCGCGCGCGATCTTACCTTCCCCTTCCTTGTCCTATCCTCTCCCTTTACACACACCTACACTACATGCACTGCACTGACAAATATGCCAGGAAAACCGGTCGGAAGCTTACAGCTTGTCCCGGCTGGGGCGGTTGCCCCGCTGGTGGGAGACCCTGGTTGAGGGGAAAAACTACGCTAGTCGACGGTAGGTTGGCGCCAGATCTCGCCATTCAGTGGGAAAATGATCACCGCCACCTACCGAGAAAAAAACACGCACGGGACTATTGACCTGATTAGGTCACTATTACGGGACTATTGACCTGATTAGTTGACGCGCACGGAACACGAATCAATCAATCAATCGACTCCAAGCCCTAGAAATTTGTAACATTTATTTTGCGACCTAATTTGCATGAAGTAAGTGACGGCAGGGAGCGAAGTGGGACTGGGGTGAAAGCGGTGTCGCGTGTGGAGGCCGTGGTCGCGACGACGGACGGGTGACGGTGGCCAGCGGCTGCGGGTGTGAGAGCATGCAGAGAGCGGGGGGGGCGGAGCGCTGCTTAATTGAACTGCTTTACGGCTGCGGCGCATTGGAAATCGTTAGGCGGAGGCGGCGCCACTGAAGCGCTCCTTCATCAACGGAACCCTCTCCCCCCCTCCCCCTCCCCCTCCACAGTGGGGCGGATCTGGACAAACGCTTCACAAACATATATAACATTCAAATAATGCAAAACAAATTCTTAAGATTAGACACTCACGCCCCATGGTTCGTTTCAAATGATCAACTACACAAAGAATTACATTTACCAACCATCAATTATCATATCGCTCATCTCTGCAACAATTTCTACTCAAATATATCCCTCAATAAATCAAATAGCCCACTACAACCTAGCCACACTCGATGAATTTCCGACCCGAATCCGGAATAGACATCCTCTACACACCTTCCTCAATATATTTTCAGATGTAAGCTAAGCGTAGGTGCTCCATGAGTATCCTCAGCCAACTATTTAGTTAGATTAAATTAGTTTTAGGTTAGGTTAACTGTAAGTTAGAACAATTACATGTGAAAAAGTAGTATATACTGAACCATGTACTATTCATTCAATTAATAAAATAAAATTAAAAAAAAACAATTGAGCAGGCGCGCGACTCCGAGTCATCAAATGCACCCACGCCATCCCCCTCGACGGGCTGTTTCTTGATCTTTTACTTATTTATTTTCTGAATGGAATTACAGAGTTCAGTTACATTTCCGTTTGATGACTTACATTCTAACTTTAACTTACTGCTAACACTAAACTACATCTGGCGAGGGGACTCACAGAGCACCTCAAATTGCTTATTGTATGTTGCTGAAAATATCTAAGAACGCATGTAACGGATATCTGTGTTTCTTGATCTGCTCGAAAACTGTGCATCCTGGAGCCTTAAACTGCTTTGGGGGCCAGCGACCTTGAGTCGTGTTTTTCAGTCTGTAATTACAAGATGAGATCTTCTGGGTCATGAAGTAATTCTGTGGGTCGGAGGCATAGGCCACTAATACATTAACTACTTGTACAGGAGAGCTGTTTGAAGATGTTCTTACTTTCGACTTGGAAGTGGACTTGGTGTTATTTAAAAGCTCTATCTCCGATTTTAAATAACACCAAGTACTAATCAGGAAGAACTAACCAGTATGTTCTTGATGGTAGGACACAATGTCGTATTCCTCTGGGTTGAGGACAAGAAACCCTTACGATTATGCCAATAACATTTCGGCCAAAGATGGAGATAGTGTCCTCCTATTCCTTCCGACTCGCAGAATTAAATGTTTGGATATTGACCTCTGGGTACCTCCACTAAAAGATATGAATGGTCAATGACCTGAAAAATTACATTTTTCATTCAAATTAGGTAGGATTTTTACGAGCGTTCTGCACGCGTACTTAGTACTTGTCAATTTAAATAATCGCGAATTATATACGCGAGCTTAGAAGTTATTTCTTTCAAATACATGTCGATACTGTTTAATTGAATTTATAACCTCGTTTTTAACATGAAAAGTGTTTTCATTCCTTATGCGAGACAAAATTTAAGGTTTAACGTTGATATAATTGTTACACATAACGATGAATTTTGAAGTCTCTTAATTTGCACAGTATATAAATGTTTGTTTATTCAAAATTCAGAATATGAGTCTAAAATAAATATAAAGAAAGGACAGAAAAAATTGAAGTAAATTCATCAGTATAAAATAAAACATGATATATTTTTAAGAAATTGAATTAGTCTTTTGACTGGTGATGATCACACATTGAGATAGAAAGATGGCGAAATTCTTTGAAATGCTAACATTGATCATCAAATTGAAATGTTTAGATATAGCCTTACGTTAATATTATTTGTATTCAAATAAAATGTTCATGAAAATAATATTAAAAAATATAAGGTTTAGCATCTACATTAATACAAGTTTAAATTCACGATCATTCTTCTCAAACTCTATTAATTTCGATTCTACTATTAATGTAGGGGGAAAATAAGACGGCTATATTTTCATCGAATACTTTGTTAATTCTATGAATCTATCTTTTAATGAGGTTATTTCATTGCACAAGAGAGATGTGGCACTGCTTTCTCGCAGTACTCCGGGGGTTTAGTAGTTGCACAAAGAGAATTTTTAGTTCCGCGAGAGAGGCTGCACTGATTGCACTTGGTTGTAACCAATCAGCTCTTCTAGTGATTGCCGGCGGCGATTCTGCATCTAGGACATTGCTGCGAACACCGTTGAGACTCCTAAACGATTTTGTTGACCCTCGTCCTGCCAGAACGTATAAGGGAGCGGTCGCACTCACAGAAATGATTCGTTTTCATTTCAGAAACGCTGATTACTTGTGCTGGGGTTGTGGCCTTCCCTATATATTGGTCATTTCGCCAACTGGAGAATGTTTGCATGAAACCAATATATTTATGTTGCTAGAAATCAAGAAACGTGAACTTCAAACCTATTTAAAGAGATATTACTTACATGGATTATTCATTTATTAAGAATCAGGAAACTGTGAATTTAGGTGAGAGTGCCATTTCTCTCAAATACTTCCTATTAATATTATTAAAAGGTTTTTGAAGTCATTGGCTACAATTCTTACAATATTATAATTAGTAATGATGTTGGAACAATCTAAATCGCTTGTGGAAGCTATCTCTAACCTGGCTTTTAAGGCCAAATGGCTTGCGGATGAACACATTTCTGAGGATTGCGATTTTTGCACAATGTTTTCATAAGTATGTGAGAAACACCATATGAACTGGTGTTTTTTTATGTAATTTAGCTGAATTAAAGTTTTCTAAACTTTCTCACACATTAGCATCCAATGATACCTACTATTGAAAGTTCCAATATTTTGAAAGTATGGCTATTGGTTAATATGATTTTTCGTAATAAATAACTGTTATATCAACTTAACACAACCAGACAAATGAAAAAAAAACAAACTCCTAGTGCCCGGGCTACGTTGAGGATTTTAACAGTTCGCCTTCCAATAATAATAGAAGCAAGAGAGTTGTGGCGTAAGATCTGAGTACTTTTACTGAATGAAAAGGTATTTTTTATTCATAGGAATTTTTCTTCTAAGAAGGTAGTATTACGAAAAGTGTTAAACGTCACCCAAAAGATATCACAGATAACGGTCTTAGTTATTTGCGATATCGCCCATTGTTTGTGCTATAGGGCTCCGAATAATGCCGCAAATTGCCAAATTTAACCGCACTTTCCTCCAGTTAAAACGTTTGCCACGTATATCGGCATATTGATATCATTAACTGCAACAGGGCCTGGCTTAGGTGGCATTAACTAATGTCACTGCTGTGCCTCTGACCGGGAGGTCCTAGGGTTCGAGTCCAGACAGTGGGATGAATTGCGACACTAGCTACTAAGCTAGGTCGAGTTCAGTCGCTGTCTTGAAGAAAATTCTAGCGGCCGGCTGCTCTGATCGGTAGTTTTCCGTGATTTCTCCGATCAACACGAGGCGAATGCCGGAGCAGTTCCCTAACAAACGGGCCACGGACCGCGCGCGACCTTTCCTTCCTCTTCTCCTGCCCTATCCTCACACCCTTCCTTACACACACGTACACGCACTACACTACCATTCATGTCGGGAGAACAGCCGGGAGCTTAGAGCATGTCCCGGGTGGGGTGGTACCACGATGGTGGGAGATACCTGGATTGGGAAAACCCCCACAAACTGACGTGAAAGTCGACGCCTGATCACACCATCCAGCTGAGAAGAACCCCGCAAACGCCTGAGATAAAACATGCAGTAAACTTACGGGACTGTTGACCATCGCGTCCGGAAACACGAAATAATTATTCAACTTGAATATGGCGTCGTGTGCACAAAGTTCTTTGCTCCGTGCTTGTGTGTTCCGGATGGGCGGTGGTTAGTGATTATATGACCAAAACATATAAGTTTCAATACATCGATGTTTCGATACATCGCTAAAGGGTTTTCGATGTCGATGAAAACATTGACAAAAAAATCGATGTTAAAAAAATCGATTTTTTAAATATAGACTAATGATTATGCTATTTTCCTCTCCATTTTTAATTACTGTAAGCAAATGGAATACATATTTTACTGTTTGGTTAGCAGCATGTTAGTAGTAGGCTCCTAAGCTAATAAAAATTATTATTGAATGTAAAGAAGAAAATTAAAACTATAGAACATCGTGCTTCGCTACTTTACCATCTTCATCTTTTAATCAATATTCTACATAAAGCGCAAAAAATACCATAAAAATAAAATACAAATTCTTTAAAGACTTAAAACTGCATTGCAATATAGTATTGCATGAATAATAAACTCAAACATCGATGTTTTGGCAACAAAATATCGATGAGAAGAAAACATTAAAACAAAATATCGATGTTGATAAATCGATGTTTCTGGGGAAAAACATCGATGTGTTAAAAACATAGATGTTTTTTGCCATCCCTAGCGGTGGTGGACCACGAAACACGCAATAATCATTCAACTTGGAGTCCTTTACTCCGTGGTTCCGTCCTTGTGTGTTCCGAGTGGGCGGTGGTGGACGACGAAACACGAAATAATCATTCAACTTGGAGTTCTTTACTCCGTGGTTCCGTCCTTGTGTGTTCCGGATGGGCGGCGGTGGACCACGAAACACGAAATAATCATTCAATTTCGAGTTCTTTACTCTGTGGTTCCGTCCTTGTGTGTTCCGAGTGAGCGGTGGTGGACCACTGTGTGTGTGGGGGGGGGCGTTGCGTGGCAGGGTGCGTGCTGCGTGGGAGGAGTGGGGGGGAGGCATGGAAGCGAGCGCGTGAATTGCGAGGCACTGGCGCCCGATGGCTTTCGCCGCCCACTTCTCGCGCGTCGTTTGTTTTAATGCCTCTGCGCGGGCGATGCTTTCCCCTCCCCCCTCGTCGAAATGCGTTTGTTACGTCACGTTCTCGTGCAAACTGGTAATAATTTGTTTATTTCAATTGGCTGCTGAGTGTTTGTGTGCTTGTCGTGTTACGAGATGTTAATGTCATTTACGCGTTTCGTTTTTTTAAAACTTTTCCTCGCTGTAGGGAGGAAAATCATTCGAATGACTTCCCTGGGGTTCGAGTCCCGATGGTGGCAAGCAGCTAGATATCTAGCTAGGTCGACTTCAGTCGCTGTCTGGAGGAGAATTCTAGCGGCCGGCTGCTCTGATCGGTAGTTTTCCGTGGTTTCTACAATCAACACCTGGCGAATGCCAACGCAGTACCTGCCCCTGTAGCAGTACTGCCCCAAAGCAGTACAAATGGACCACAGACCGCGTACGATCTTTCCGTTCTTTTGCTTGTCCTTTCCTCACCTCTTTTTTTTATCCTTACACGCACATGCACCACACTACCACTCATCTCGGGAGAGCAGTTGGACCTTAGAGCGTGTCGCGACTGGAGCGGTATTTGGCTTTTGGCAGTAGAGTCCCTAGATACGTACTAGATACGAGTAGCGCATTGCATTGTTCCAACAATTTCACCATTTTATGTTCAGTTGTCAGGAAAATTAGAACTGTATGGTATTGTGTGTGTTGAGACACATGATTCAATCCCAAACCAATATTAAAATTCTTGAAAATCTCCATTACGTTACAAATTGTTATAATTTTCCTTCAGCTCCTCGTTGCTGCCTGACGGGGTTATCGGGTAAGAGGATATTAAGTGGCGGCGGTTGCGCTACTCTCTGTATCTAGGAACTCTAGTTGGAAGGTACTTGGTTCGGGACACCCCCGCTAGCTGACTGGTTCGGCCCAGGATCTCACCCATTCAGTGGAGGGATATCACCGCCGTCTCCTGCGATAAAACAGGCACCACGCTTACGGGGCTAATGACTTTAGAAGTTGGCGCGCCCTCAATCACCAATTTATCAATCAATAAAATGACCTCAATAATAGTCTCGAATTTTTGGTTGTGAAACATTCCTTTGAGCTGAAACTTTATTCACACACACACACACACACACACACACACACACACACACACACACACACACATGCATTAAAATCTATTAGTGCTGTTCCAAAGATTATTAAAATTGGTGGAAGCCGAGGGGGACACATACACAATTTTGTACCCGAAAATCGATTTTTATCCTTGGATGGGTGTCTCACTTATATCCCTGTTAGATTAGAAGATTTTGAGCTGAAATTTGGTAAATGCATCAGAAGTAAAATTTAGTTGTACAGTTCCGGAGATCATTAAGATATTTTAATTTTTTGATGTATTTATCTGAAGCTACTATGACATTTTCAACGTTTTTTAGAAAATGGCTTATACATTTTTCTTAAAATATTTTGCTCGTATAGAAGGAAGTGCATTTATAAGTCTGTTATAGTTCCCGTTTTCATTAAAACCTCTGTTATTAAGAAAATTGCAAAAGTATTTATCTTCAAAACTTATAGGTCTTCGTTTAGAAACAAGTTTGAACTTTCTCATCATCCAAATTTTGTGGCGTTTGCTTTATAGGAAAGTTAGTGGGCCCCAGATATTTATCGTTTGCTAATATTAACTGTTATTAAACTCTAAATTTTAAATAAAATCACAATATTAATATAATAAACGCTTCTTTGTCGTCATTTGTTCATTGTTTCATTGTGTGAGTTGTAATCGATTAATTGAAGTCTTCGACAATCTCTCTTCGAGAAAACATTTGAGTGACATTATTGATTGAGAAGCAAATGCAGCGAGTTTTATGAAGTTCGATGAGTGTTTTTAAATGCAAATATTAGTGTGTATAAATGCCGATGTCCAGCAATTGTCTGACAATTCTGTTTTACAACAAAATCAGTTATTATATTTAATGCATGACGATTTTAAGTTAATGTGAACAGTAGGATTTCTTTGCAGTAGATTCGTCTAACATACTAGCGCAGATATCGGTAATTATAAAAAGAGTTAAATAACATTTTCAGAAACATGATAAAATCTGTGTATACAGTGAATATTGATTCGCATTGTCCCAGAATTTGTAAACCCCTCTCTTTGCATTAGTCTTCAAGACTTAATACTGAACGACATGTCACAATGTCATTTGGGTTTTCTTAGTGAATATAAAGAACTATTCTAGCTTTTCTACGAGATACCCCACCCATATCTAATTTTCGGCTTTCATCGTTCTGCTGGAAATTTTAAGACATTCCTGAAATTCCAAGCCATTTTTCCATTGTCCCCAAATTCCAATGTATGATTATTGTGATGTGTACGACTTCATTCAATTGTACAACCTTAAATGATGTCACGCGCATTTATTTGTGTGTTGCGGGCACACTCTCTGCACACAAATTTCGCGAATCAGTAGAGTGCTGTTAGTTTGTTACACGTATTGCTTCATTACAACGCCGTCAGTTTTCACGATGCCGTTTGTGGTCTATCTGTACGACTTCGATCCTCCAGCAGTATAATTTATTAGGAGCATAGCTTTGTGTTGCTTCATCGTTAAATTTAGTATCACATTTTCGGTGATAATGGCTTCTGCTCTTTATGTACGCATTTGCAGTAAGTACATTTTAACACAAATTTGTCTAGTCTACAAACAGTGTAGGATAGTGTGTGAAGTTTGCACGCTTTAACGAAATTTAGGAAGCAGGATGGCGCTAATCTATTCCAATTTACTGCTGTCTTTGCCTTCAAAATATCTATTTGTGATACCAAGAATTTCATCGTCTTTAGTATTTAGCTTCTTTTCTTCTGTTCATGCACCGATTTCACTAATTAGTCATCACTGTTGCCTTCACCCTCTGAAATATTTATTTATTTATTTACGTCAAAAACAGTTAAAAACTGCGTGTGACGAGCTATGGGGAGAAGTGAATTTTGTGCACGTTTTCATAATTCTGTGGTCTCCATCCTAAACCATATTCTTGTCGAATTTTGAATACAGAGAAGAAAGATTTTTATTCGAGTTTTGTTGACAAAATATTCGCTCCTATATAATAAAATATCGATGCATTCTTCCTATCCCGAACTCTTGTCACTCATTCACTGACTATTTAGTACGAAACACTCGTGATTACGATAACATCGAGTGGTTACGATATCAATCTAAAGGAATAAAAAAACCTTGAAAGTTTAAAACGAATATTTTGATTTTTGCGAGTACTTTACATGAAGGCTCAACTTTTTTAAATGTTTTCTCAAAATTGTAGCGAAATTTTTTATTGAAATTTGTTTTCTGATAACATAAAGAATTCTTAAATATGCCACAGTTCTCATTTCGTTTAAATCACTGATTTTTGAAAATTGAAAAAGTTCAAACATTTTTCGACGTCTTCGTACAAGTACAATATTGAAGAGATTTTCTCTTAATGAATTCCCTTATTATAAGATAATCTTAAAATGAGATCATACACAATGTTGCGAAAACATGACTAGTTTTCGAGAACCTTTGTGCGCAGTATGGGAAATTTTAAACAATTATTTTCTCAAAAACAACTTCAAAGTTTTTCTTTAATTTTTGCCTCTAGATTTTCTTTATTAACAAAATATCTTCTACATTGATATTGAAATACGTAGATCGTAATCCCTGCATTTTTGATGATTGGATATACAAATGATCATCATTTTTTTAAGCGTCGGGAAGATTCATTTCCTGGTTCCAGCTTGTGTCGTAACGATTACGTGCCTGGAGTGTTAACTCTAATAGGCATGAGTTCAAATCTCGGCGCGGAGAAAAAATATTTGCTAGTTGGAAGCTTTCGCAGTTTCATGTTGAATTATGATCTTGCTTAGCCGGTACTCATAATACGAGAAAGTATGTGCTGTGGTAGCTCGTCTAGATGGATTGGCTTAACAGTAAAATTCAGAAAATTCTGAATGTGAAATATGAAACCTTCGATGCAGAACCGTCTCAAGGGAGTGGCTTAGAGCGGAGAGTCATTGCTTAAAGGTCTAGTAGTGTGCAGCACGCTATTCAAAGTTTTGTTGAACGTTCTTGCTATTTTTGTACCGTGTTACACGTTACGCTGGATAATACTGGCTTACTTTACTTCTATGAAAGATATACAAACAACTTCTTTACGAGTAGAAATCATGACGTAATCCCCTCAATATATAGAGTGCGCTCAGCTAAGATTAATATTTTGTGCGATTTCTACTTTTGGCACAAAGCTCCGCGAATGTTCTTTAGCAGGGTTCGCATAATCCCCCAGGGATGTATCAAACAGGTATGACGAAAAAGTTGGAATTTTGTAGACGATGCTGCAAATGAATCTGTATATGTACGTGAAACCCGGCAAGACATATTACAATCGTTAATACCTCGAAAACAGTGCGTCCTGAGGCAATTAAAGAAGATTTTTGCCGCCCTGCGAGGACAAAAATTGTTAAATCATAGTCCATATAATGGACTTTCTGTTGCATTTCCGGAAGTGTGCCTCATCCGAGTTCCCTACTACAATTCAGGGTTTTTCGGAACTGTACAGAACCGCGATGCTTAGATAAAATTAGATTAACTATTTGATAAAAAGTTCAATTTAAATGGGTCTGTTTTTCATTTTATTAATACGTTTTAATAACAATATTCGAATGTTTATTTACGCACGTGCGGAAAGTGTGTCTATATGATGGGGTTCAGGGCCTGGATGTGTTTGCAGGGGTGTAACTAGTTGGTAAGTAACAATATCATCGACTGATGTTTTTATCACATTTTCCGATAAACACATCATATTAAGTACAAAATGTTTTGTGAAAGTACCTTCCGCAAATGTTATCACGTAATAATGTTGATCAGTTCGATTGAACATTATCGATGCTAATACACCTAATTTATCGGGTTTGAAAACCTTGTACTGACGATGTGCAAACATCCTATATTTAAGTAATGATGCTTTTAGCTGTTGTGGATATGTATACTAATCAATATCGAGGCTCTGGCATTGTGTCCGCACGTAAGGGCTTTGATTACTGGCGACGTGGGCAACTTTCAGATAATGTGTGGCGAGGATGCGAATGCCTGTACAAGAATTTGTTTTACAGTCTCCAAGTAATTAAACTGAAGTCACAATTTTCCGTGTTTGTATAGATTTATCTTACAGTCATCCATTTTCATAAATGGTAAAGAAAAATAAACTATTGTTGAAAAAATAAAACATGAAAAAAATATCTTTCTTCTGATATAAATCATAAAAGGGTAAATGCAAAATTAATCATGATATTGCTGTAATACAAAAGGATCGGAGTATTCGCCAAATCACAAGTAAACATAATATCAAAACCTTAAATTTCTTATATCTCGAAGACTTCAAGTGTATTGACTTAACGCTACCGTTCTTGTTACCAATCGTCTTATCGTCGTGTATTGTGAGGTTCCAAAGAGGTAAAGCATGGATGCAAATAAAAGGGAGAATTCGGTATACACGTCTAGCACATTGGCCTGGGAACAAGCAATGTTGTGTATCATATAACATTGATAATTAATAATCAGTTTTAATAAAAATATTCTGAATATAGCGAAACCCGCTAAAACGGACAGCTTAATTAAGCTATCACTTCAATTAACGACCATTTTTAAGAGGTGCAGAATGATTTAGAATGAATGTTACAAACTTCTGGGGCAGGCAGATGATCACCTTTTGCCTAGGTGAGAAATTACAGGCGAACATTTCAAACAACAGATATAAACATAGAGTGGCATTTGGCCCCTCTTTCTTAAGCATTCCAATGCAAGATATTCGTTAGATTAATGTTATCTCTTGGTCTGTGTCAGAACGTGACCTGCCTAACATCTGGGCATAAGCTGACTTACTAGCAGGGACATACTATGTTGTTTGTGTAAGCACGTTGTATGAAATTTCTCCCTACACGGTCTGTGCTCAAAAAGGGTAAGTATTTCGCCCTTCATGTTCTGGTAGTTATATTCAGAGACATTGAAGATTACCCAGCCAGTTTTTACAAACCAAATACTAATTAGTTTTTTGTTGAATAATGGACTAAAGTTTCCAGCTGCAGTTTCTTCTCTTCTAATAGCTCTTTTTTAAAGAACATTTTATTTGTTTCAAAATAATGTTTATTTCATTTGATCAAGTCGTTTAATACACATCTGAAAATATCCGGATCAAGTCATTACATATAGAATACATCCATTCGTTAATTAATATATCCGGAAATTCACACATTTGACACGATGTAATTTCTGATGCATGTTGTGACAAGTAACTGTGTGCTCACTTATGTGACCAGAAACAGAGTGTGAAATCAAGAACTTTTACATCGTGTTTACATATTAGTATGAACATTCAGTCGGTACGTGGAGTATATGTATATGTGGCATAACACAAACAATATTTGCATTTTCAATCAAAATTGAAGCTGTTTCTTTTTTTCCGAAGTTCCTGGTATACTGTGTAATGAACTTACACGACATCTCACATGGTCGAAGGTAGCATAATTTTGTTTCAATTTCTACGCTTATTGAAAATTAATAATACAGATGTTTTTGCATTTTTTCCCGTATTCCTGGGTATCTTACGAAACCAAAAAATTCGTTCACAGGGCCGGAGGTTGTATAGTTTTCTTTCAATTTCTACGCCCTTTGGGAATTTGTAATAGAGATAGTTATTGAGAACATGAAAATATTGGAAACTCAACGTTTAGTGACTATAAATTCTGCTCTGGCCCCATAAGAACGACATGGATATGTACTCTTTTTCTTTAGAGGTCTGGAACACTTTTATTTACATATAAAATACGGGAAAATTTTGTTATCAATTTATTTCGCAATTATTCTTCACCTTAAGTAAAGAACAGTTCTTTTCAATTTATTATGTCTATTGTGTTCTATAGCGTATACTGTTTCTACAGTCTTCGATTTTTAACCTCTTGAGATTCTCAGTGAAAAGATTTTATGAGCGGGGAAGGAAGTCATAAAATTTCAACGCTATTCATTTTTTTAAAATCCATTTTTCCTTCATCTCCCTTGAGATCCGTGCGAATACAGGCGCTGCGTTGAAATACGTACCAGTCACAATGCGGCTCATTCAAGAATAATCTAGTTTCTCGTGTGTTCTTTTGTTCATTGTTATGCTCAGCACGGATTACGGTTTAGTTCTTTCTTTGTGGTGTACTTTCCTCATTTGAGCACTCTTTGGTTACCTACGGAGAATAGAGTCATTAGTACCAGTATTTAAAGTTCTAATTGTTATTCGATTGCCATTGAAGGGAAGTTTTCCGCAAACTGAATTAATGCTAAAGCTGCCTTGCTAGCTTCGTTATTTTGAGTTTGCATTTAAAATTGCTAATTTAGAGCGAATACAATGGATACTCAGAGGTTTATCGCGAGGAGATGTTAAAACTGCAAGATGCAATATTTTTAATAAAATCTGAAATTTCTTCTGTAGAAATTCTTCTGTAGTTTTCCTTCTGTAGAAATTATAATTATACAGGTCATGACCAAATGTTTATTTATTTATTTATTCAATAGGTTTACAATGTATTAGTATACATTTTCCTATAACCATTATACATATTTTATATTGTATATTGTTACATTATTAATTTTTCCACTTTATCTTATTTTTACAATCTTCTATGAACGTTACTGTATAAAAATAGACATCGTTATACAATGGCTACAAATATTAGGAGTAACCGTATTTGTTTTATAACGTTTTAAATGTCCTGTAATCTTGTGATCACTTGACTGTGGGTTTCTTATAGTTGTCTAAATATTAGTAATAAATAAGGAATATTCGCTAAGAACATAGGGTTGATGAGGGTAAAACATTTACCAACTAAATGATCCCTCCACTGTTCTGATGATCGCTGTGATCTTCCCCGCTGGATGGCGAGATCCGGCGTGACCTATTAGGCTTGCGGGGTTTTCCTCAACCAGGTATCTCCCATCAGCGTGGCGCCGCCCATGCCGGGACACGCCCTAAGCCTGCGCCCGGTGTGATAGTTTAGTGCATTTTAGAGTGTGTATGTAAGGGGTGAGGATAGGACAAGGAAGAAGAAGGAAAGATCCCTCGCGGTTTGTGACCCTTTGGTTTGGGTACTGCTCAGAGCATTCGCCTGGTGTTAATCGCAGAAAGCACGGAAACTTCGACCACTAGAACTTCTCACCCAGAAAGCGGCTGAAATTCGTCCTAGCTATGTAACTAATGTCGAAAAATCCGGTCACTTTCGGGTCTCGAACCTCCCTGTCACTGCACTGGCAGTGACATCAGTTGATACCCTGAGTTACCTCAGCTGGTCGTCGACAGGCGGAAATGATCCTTACGGAGGAAGGGAGAACGCATTGGCACTAGCACTATAGAAAATAGGCACACGCCACTAGCATATTTGAGCCTGACTTACAAGTTTCGTCAATAAACTCGACGGTTACCATGTTAACTAGGGAAATGTAGAGAAACAAAACATTCCTTTCAATCTGACAGGGGGGCTTCGCTGAAGATTTGCATTGTTTACGTGCCCAGAATCCCCGGCGCTCTCTTCATTTACCCAGGGACTCCAGTCACGGCCCTAATCGCTCCCCCTCTTCTCGTTACTGGTTTCCTCTCGCTCCCCGCTACTGGCTCCCCGCTACTGGCTTGCCGCTTACTGTCTCGCTGCTACTGGCTCGCTGCTACCGGCTCGCTACAACCGGGTCGTTGCTACCGGATCGCTGCTAACGGCGCGCTGCTACCGCTCTCTGCTACCGGCTCTCCGCTACCGGCTTCCTGCTACCGGCTTCCCGGCTACCGGCTCCCCGCGTACCGTCTCTCCGCTACCGCTCTCGCTACCGGCTCTCCGCTACCGGCTCTCCGCTACCGGCTCTCCTACCGCTCTCGCTACCCGTGCCACCGCTCTCCGCTACCCGCATCTCCGCTACCGGCTCTCCGCTACCGGCTCTCCGCTACCGGCTCTCCGCTACCGGCTCTCCGCTACGGCTCTCCGCTACCGGGCTCTCCGCTACCGGCTCGTCCGCTACCGGCTCTCTCCGCTACCGGCTCTCCGCTACCGGCTCTCCGCTACCGGCTCTCCGCTAACCGGCTCTCCGCTACCGGCTCTCCGCACCGGCTCTCCGCTACCGGCTCTCCGCTACCGGCTCTCCGCTACCGGCTCTCCGCTACCGGCTCTCCGCTACCGGCTCTCCGCTATCCGGCTTCCCGCTACCGGCTCCCCGCTAACCGGCTCTCCGCTACCGGCTCTCCGCTACCGGCTTCCTGCTACCGGCTTCCCGCTACCGGCTCCCTGCCCCTCATTATTTCTGCTCGTTACTCTCTCCTCTACCCACTGTCTATTGTTGATGATCTACTGGTTCTAATTGTGGC
>JAHLJT010002630.1:31005879-31064849 GCA_031308135.1 Acheta domesticus
CCCGAATTAGTCAAGTGAATGTTCCGTTCTTCCATGTCAATAGAGAACATTGTGCGTCTAGCGGAGGCGCCCTGCCGAGTTCATCACCCCATTTAATGCCAAAAGTGGTTAAGTTTTCTAGTAAATACAGCAATTCAAAGTCATCCCAATGTGTTGTAAATTCGTTGACTCTCCATCCCATTGCAGATTTCAAAAGCATCCCAATGTAGTATGGTATGACCTCATATCACGCATGGTTCCAGCCCCCCTCCCCCCCTTTCAGAGCGGCCAGGCAAATTGCCGAGATCAGCAATACGGGGACGTCAGGCGCGGGTCACCCGAATAATGAAAATGAGGCCCGCAACCATGCTAAATGCTACAGTTGTGGCCTTTGAAGCCTTGCAAGTTGGACACCACTGCATTAAGGTAAGGATAACAGCAGGATTTGCTGTTATGAGTCAAAACAATATACATGTATCTATGTGTAAAAATCTTGGCAAATGAACTCGTAAAACGTACGTATTTCTCATAGAATGGCCTCCTTTTAACATAAAATAAACTGCAATAAAAATTTTTGAAAGTGGTCAGGCGGAAGAGCAGGCTAAATAGCCTGAGCCTCGCCGCCAATAAAGACATTTATTTACTTATTTATATTTAAAACAATGAATATTCATGGATATGTAATATTTTCTGCCGTAATTTTTTCTACAGCACTTCGTTCTGTGCGATGTAATTGAACGGGTTCACCTAGTTGAGCAAAAACATCATCATTGACTCCCTCTTCACGTCCTAGATGTTTGTTTATTTGTAGCACTGAGACAGCTTGATATACCACATCACCATCAAACTTTTATTCATTTTGTTATTAGTTTCTTTTACATACATTTATTTGAGCTGCAACTGAGTACTGCTCGGTGGCAGTTAATCAACAATAATTACAATAAGAATAATAAAAGAGTACACTACAAAACGAGGATGCAATAATCATACTATCAGTCCTATTAAGTATTATAACAATTATTTCAATTCTATCATGAAACAATATTATGTGTTAGTAATACTATAAATCAAAACAAGCTACATGGATATCGGTTAAACTAGATTTTTTAAAAAGGCATTGATCGCGCTCACGTTTTAAAAAAAGACGTTGATGGCGTTTTGTTGGTCATTATGAAGTGAAGTGAAGTGAAGTGCAGTGAAGTGATTTCATTTCGTAGTTTATTTCGCTAATCTTAAGCGTCTTTTATAGGCTATTCTGACAAAAGTTGGTATTTATTGATTGATGTTAACGAGTGTTTTACGTGTTAGAAATGTAAAAATTATTATAAGTATTGTATATTATTATGTTGTAGGTAAAAGTGATTATCCATATTTGTCTGAATATGATTGTGAGTGAATACTTGTAGGATGGTGTGTATGCGAGTGTTCTTTTGTCTTTGTATGATATGTATGTAAGCGTGTATGTTTGTATGTATGAATGTTGGTGTTATATGTAAGTAAGTTTATTACTTAAATGTTAGTATATATGTAGTTTCATTTGTTGTATATGTATAGGCATGTAAATGCAGTTGCATGATCGTTTGATTTTTATATTGATTTTTTATATATTGTTTTTATAGTTAATTGTGTTTGTACTTTTAATGTACTTTTGTTTTTCTGTATTCTGCCACCGGGCAACATCAGCCCAATTGTAGAATAAACCCTATCTATCTATCTATCTATTATCACGTGCTGCATGCCATTAATCTGCTCTTCGCTCCACCGGCCAGGCGAGCGGCGCGCGCCGGCGCGGAGGCCCCGGGCGGGCAATGCGATTGGGCCGTGACGCAAGCGGTCGCTCCCCGTCACTTGTGGGATTTCGGCGGCGACCCTGGCCCACATGCGGCCGGCGCCCCCCACAGCCACCGAAGATATCCGAATTGCGACCACGTTACCGAGAAACAAGGCGTTTTAATAATTACATTTGTTCAAAGAATTGGGCGCCCCGAGAAAGGTGACAATTATATTCACACAAGGAGCGATAATTGCGCTCGTGGCAATTGTTCAAAGCGTATTCTCTCAGTCTGAATCAGTGAAAAACTGCTGACTGACAGTGACTATTCACTGATGGTGTCAGTTACAACCCTGCCACTGACAATTAGTGAATTGAACTGAACAAATCAATGAAAATCGGGCCCCCTTTTTGAATCAGTGAAACTTCACTGTTTGAATCAGTGAAATCTGTGACGATTGAACGATCAGTGAGGGATGGTGGCGCGGTACTTTTACCACTGATGACCAGTGAAATGCTGGCGGTCATTATGAAAAGGTTCGCCTATTCGCTGATTGTCAGCAAAACTACCCATTTCGACTGAAGATATCAGTGCTTTCGGCTCCCACTGGTTGAATCAGCGACAATTTCACTGATTCGAATTCAGAGAGTAGGGCGTCTCGGTACCTGAGTTGTTGGAGCAGCAGAGCGTAAACCAGAAGACCCGCATTTGAGTCCCGGTCGGGCCGGCCAATTCTTTGAACAAATGTAATTATTAAAATGCATTGTTACTCGGTTACATGGTCACAATTTGTTTTTTTTACGACTTTGGAACATATTCTCCAACCGCAATCACGTTCCACAAGGTGAAAAGAAAGGTGACATTTATATCAGTACATCTACTACTACAGATATATTATTTATACATTACTACAGTGCCTCTGATCGGGAAATCCCAGGGTGTAAGTCCCAACGGTGACGGGATTTCAGACAGTACCTATAAATTGTGATATGCCAAAATATATAATATTTTGTTAATAATATTGGTTGTAAATGGGGTGGACAAAAGGGTATGCAAATGGCGATATACAGCCTTAGCAACGCCGGCGCAGTGGTTGGCAAGGTCAACAAACTGCATTCAGGCCTTGAAGAGATGGGGGCGCTGGCTAGATAGACAAATAAATAATGTGTGATTGATCTGAAAAGAAATGACTGTCGCGGGCGTGGCTACTTGGTTTGATAAGAGATGAATGGATTGGCTACGGGAGAATAGACTGTCTAATTTTGTCGTTTTGTTTTAAAAAGAGGAACGAAGGACGGATACCGAAGCGTTGATGGCGAAAGAACAGGGAGAACTGGACATTCTGATAGTGGTCGTCGAGGAGTAAAGATCGCTCGCGAGATCAACATTAGTGAAGTAGGACTTGTAAGTTTCGAGTGAGACTCAATAGTTTTTCGGAATCGGGAAGTTCGATTAGGACTTTGAAAGTTTTTTCTTATATTGCGGTTTTGGATTTAATGTTTTACCGCTAGTTGGGGAAGACTAGGAACTCTAAATACCAATTAAGAACCGGTAGATATTCTAGTCAGTGAGGGCTGGATGCGTTGGCAACGTCTGTTCAATCTCGCGAACAATTACAAGGAAACTCGCCAGCAGGGTGCAGCCTCAAATTGTCTTTCCCCCGCGCGGCCAACATTCTTCGGCTGCCCCACCTTCAAAGTTTCTCACGGCTCTAACACTTGTATACAAAAACATAAGAAATGAAACACAGATGTTCAGGGAACAAAACGATTCTCGTCAAGCCCTCTTTGCCGCAAGCGCCGAAGCGCCGCGCACCGCGCATTGTACTGTAAGCCGGGGAAGGGGCTAGAGGCTATTAGCCACCACCGGCGCGCGGGGCGCGGTCGTCAAGCCATTCTACCTGCTTTTCTCAGTCTTCGGCGGCCAGACATATTTACAAACATTCCAAAGATCGCTACGTGCCTCTCGCTCCAATACTGGCGTTAGTATTGCCGACTACGAGCGCATCTGCTAGGCAGCCGCGCCCGCGCCCGCGCCCGCGCCCCGCCTTTACCGCCCTTCCAACCAGCATCGCGGTTCCCGTGAGAAAATACCAAACCTTGCTAATGAGATGCAGCCATCGCGGGCACAGCCAGTGCCGCCACAAGTCACGTGACACACTTCAAACATAACAACGAATAGCGAGCATCTCTTGTGGCACACTACGTCTCACTGTACATCATAGGCTAGCTGCAATTGTCACGTGACTCTCCCCCCTCTGCTTTTGGAAACATACGCTTCAATAAATACGGCAACTTCGCTCCCACGCGCCACTCTTATGTCAAACTATCAGTCAATTTCGCTGCTACTACGCAGGCACTTCAACGTCATTTTCTTCAATGTCATTTCTACTATGTGAAACTACCATGTCAAACTCTTCAGTCATTTCTACTCTGCTGCTACTACGCAGGCACTTCTAAGTCAAACTACTATACTGCTGCTACAATTACTGCTCTGTTCACTACTATGTGAAACTACGCAGTCACACTTCTACGTCAAAACTCTACTACTGCGCAGTCACTCTTCAGTCAATCTCACTGCTACTATTACGCAGTCACTCTTCAGTCAATCTCACTGCTACTATTATGCAGTCACTCTTCAGTCAATCTCA
The DNA here is from genome assembly GCA_031308135.1 of Acheta domesticus. Classification (NCBI taxonomy): domain Eukaryota; kingdom Metazoa; phylum Arthropoda; class Insecta; order Orthoptera; family Gryllidae; genus Acheta; species Acheta domesticus. Next base: position 31,010,281 of record JAHLJT010002630.1, read on the forward strand.
CTGCTACTTCTACGCAGTCACTCTACGTCAAACTACTATTACTGCTGCTACAACTACTACTCTACTCGTCGGACAGCCTGCGAACGAGTCAGCTGTCCTTGCTCTGCCTATCAAGGCTCCGGCAATCAATCGGCGCGGCCAGCAGGCCGCGATCAACAGTACGGGCCGCTCCAGCACGCGAGTACGCGCCCATGGTGACATCCAGCCTACCAGCCGTAACATCCGCAGCCCATTTCTACGGACGGCACGCACACACTCAGCCGTCTGACCTGGGTTGGTGCTTGCTGTACTGTCATCAAACTGTAAGTGTAAACTTCAAGAAAGAAGAAATCTTTAATTACAAACATTCATTGGTCCTCCGGCTTACTGCCTATCTATTTACTTGTAAAACTAATCAATATTTCAAGAATTAAATTTAATTTATACACAAGTGCATTGCCTTTCATTTGCCCCTACGAAACAATCCCCTGAAACCTGATCTGACCCTGTATGTAGTCGCTTCGCAGAACGGACCTCACACCGCGCTGCATCCACTACAACGTCGCAAGATTAGAAGAGAGAAGCGGAACTTGGGATCGCCTACATTCAAGTGAGAAGAGACTGCGGGGCATCGGCGACCAAGACGGTAAATAATTACTGCAGTACAAAAGATATATTTTAAAACGAGGTCATGACCTAAGGACAAAAAAATTGTAAATATTGTTAAATAAATTGTTGAATTTTTTTTCTTTTGGAAATGAAAAGATTTTCATTTAGTCAATCAAAATTGTTAAATAGTTAGAAATAGATAATTATTCCCTTTCAGATTCCTCGCCTTACTGTACAGTTGGCAGATCAAGTAATCGGTTATCTAGGCGATAGCGATTATCCATAACGGGACCCATTGACCCAGCTAGCCGGACATTTATACATTGGTTGAAATTAGCTGTGGAAACATTGGTCATTTTTAATTAACGTAATCTGTTCTTGGCGCCCAAAATTTTAATATAAATTCGGAACGGGTCACGATTTTAACCATCTTAGATGAATGATGCCAACGATCTCGTAAGAGTCTATGACGAGACGTTGTTGGTACATTTCAATATGAAAATTATTTGCAAAAATCTATATACCGCTTAAACCAGATATGTGAGCACTATGATTTTAAAATATCTGTTAAAAAGACGAAAGTTATGGCTTTTAAAGGGAAATACCCTATACGCTCCAAAATTATTATAAATAATCAGATAATAGAACAAGTGTCACATTTTAATTTTTTTGGCTGTGACATCAGCTACGAAAGGGAAAATGACTTGCAAAACAATATCAAATGTGGCACTATTCATAGAACTTTAAAAAATAAAACAATGAAAGAAACTAGAATGAAATTTTATAAAGTAATGGCAGCACCAATATTAACATACGGAAGCGAATCGTGGAGTGTAACAGCAAAAGAGTAACAACGAATACAAACAGCAGAGATGAAATTTCTGAGGAGAGTGAAAGGTTGCTCGATATTAGATCAAATCAGAAATGAAGAGATTAGATCTGATCTAAATATATATTCCATGAATGACCGTATTAAATAAAATAAACAACGCTGGAATCAACGTATAAATAAAATAGATAACACAAGAATAATAAAATCAATATTATCTTATAAACCCGTAGGAAGACGAGAAATAGGACGTCCTAGGAAGAGATGGTTGGAGTGAAGAGGGAACAGGCTGTCAGCCTAATCCCTGATAGTGAAGAAGAAGACCTATATATGTATTTAGAATCCAGCTGCTCTCTGGAGGAGAATTCTGGCGGTGTGCTGCTCAGAGTAGTAGTTTTCCGTGGTGTCTTCGATCAACACCAGGCGAATGCCGGGCCAGTGCCCAAAAAACGGGCCGTAGATCTCGTGCAATGTTTCCTTCCTCTTCGTTGTCCTATCACCCCTAACTTACATTTACACTTACAAATATATTCATATGCACAACACTCCCACACTTGTCGGGAGACCGCTTGAGAGCTTAGAGCTTATCCAGGCTGGCGCGGTGACACGCTGGTGTAGATACCTGGTAAAGGAAACTCCTCCAAAGCTAACGTAGGTCGGCGTAGGCGGTCGGCTCACGATACAGCGGGGGGGACCACCGCCTCCCTCAATAAAACACGCACATTTACGGGACTAATTATCTTAGCAGCTGTCGCGCCCGGAATCACTAATCTAACAATCGAACTACCACTGAACGCAGGACACACTTTTGTCGAATCACACTTTAACGTAGCATACTTTTTCGAGCTGTTATGCAACGTAGAACACGCTTTTTTAAACTCTTTGCAACGTATCACACTTTTTGGAACCGGTGTGTAACGCAGCAAGCACTTTACTTTCTCGGACAACTACTCAGCGCAACACTCACTGGAGCAACTATCAAACGCAACACACACGTTCTCCTATAATGAGCCAACAAATCACAACTTCTTCGAACCATTATTCAACACATAACATGCTTCTCCGCATCATTATCCATCACAACAAACTCTTTCTCTTATCACAAATTATTAAGCAATGATCAACCACCTGATATCTATTGTTCTTCCTATTTGCAGAACTTCTTTCTAAGCTATGAAAACTCTTTTGTTGAATAAAACAATGAATCATGCCAATTTTACCACTCTGACATTCCATGTCATCAAATATTATCAGCATATAAATTACATGTACAGATCTTTTCAAATTGAGCTATTGTAACGTTTCGAACAATTCCAATGTTTATTTACGTTTTTTACATTGTTAATTTATAAATAAGAAACATATGATATATATTGATGAGATACACAGAGAGAGAATTGAACGAAAGATGTGTTCTAAAGAAATATGTGAAATCTATTTGTACAAAGTGAGAAGATACAGTATTGAAGTACATTGCACCAAAAAAATGTAAATAAAAACTAAAATAAAAAAGAATTGAAGTGTTACTACTTTAAAAAAAAGTAGTTACAGTAATTGTAACGGAAGATTCTACAAAAAAAGTGTTGGCAGAGTCTGACGTTACACTATACGAGTTTCTGTCGGTTAATAGAATATTATTAAACCATATTACGAATTCATGTTCGATTTTTATTGGTCAAATTAAAAAGCTTAAACCCGCAAGTTAGAGAATAAAAGCATCGTCATTTGCATGTTACTGAAACACACATTTATCTAGAAAAGAGCACAGTGAAAGTAATATATTTCAGTTTGACGTAAAGGAATAAAAACTTAAAAAGAGCATTTTTCAAACATCATTTTGAAGAAACTTAGGTAAATATAAAAAAGTTTACGATTGTTTTTAAATTAGCATTTTATTCATTAAACAAGTGGCAAACCAAAGATATTTTTATTAATTTTACCTTTTACTTTCAAGTATTTATGTTGAAGAACAAAAAACGAATTGCGTTTGTTATTTGAAAAGTGTAAATACTAATATTTTACCTGCATTGCAGATATTGTAATTACAACAATGAGATACAAAATACTTTGTGTTTCTATTCTCAAATTTAGTTCCATAAAAATTGTAATATTTAAAATTTTGCATTGCAAATGCATAAAATTCCTAATGGAAAAGGTACACCTACACAGTAGACGCATTTTACGCAAGGGAGTTAAACTATACTAATTACTCAATTATATCGACAAACAGAATGCACGAGAATTTCTCAATTTAATAGGAAGTAAAGTGGATTAAGGAACCTCCAACGTAGTCGTTAACTGTGTGCTTGTTCCAATTATAACTTTTATGTAACTTTGTACTAGCATTTCCCACAATTCAAAATCGGGAAGCTGAGACGAATACAGATTTGCTTGCCTGTAATTCAATGCATCGGTTTTGTTAAATATTCATAATTAAACGATACACAGCGCACAATATTTAACTTTGCTCGTTAATGAATTTTTAATTGGACCCTCGTAGATTGTTGTTGAGCTGGAGTGTTGGGAGAATGTCTAAAAAGTAATGAAAAATTAAAGAACTGTTTCCGTAATTTTGTAAATATCTGAACCATGTAAATGGTATAGAAAGTTTACGTTATCATACTTCAAAATTAATATGGTTACGGATGTGTGTGTGTGTGTGTGTGTTGCGTGCGTGCATGTGTATGTAGAGGGAGAAAAGGGGACAAGTTTCAGGAAGGAAAGATGGCTATCCACAGCACATTGGTTAAGGCAATGCTCCAGAATATACCTGGTTTTGATCGGAGAAAACACGGAAAACTACCGATCTGCTGCCGGATCGAGCTACAACAATTTTCCTCCAAATTGAAGATGAACTCGCCCCTGTATCTAGCCCGAGTCAAAAATCCGTCACAGTCCGGACCCGAATCCTAAGGCTTCCCTGTCAGAGACAAGAAGCAAAAGCTCACCTGAGGCATCTCAGCCGGTGAAATCTTGGAGTGTGCGCTTGCTGTTGCGTGCGTGCGTGTGTGTGTGTGTGTGTGTGTGTGAGAGAGAGAGAGAGAGAGAGAGAGAGAGAGAATATGTGTTAGTGACTGATTAGTGATTCCGGGCGCGTCCACTGCTAACGTCATTAATACCGTAAGTATAGTACATGTATATACCGCGGAAAGTGGCTGTAATCTTTCCCCGCTGGATGGTGAGATCCGGCCCCGACCTGTCGCCTTGCGGGATGTTCCCCAACAGTTATCTGCCACGAGCGTGGCGCCGCTCCAACCGGGACAAGAACCGAGTTCCGGACTAGTCTGCCGATAAGTGTGGTAGTGTAGAGCATGAAAGTGTGTGTGTGTGTGTGTGTGTAAGAAAGAGGGTGAGGATAGGGCAAGGAGGAGAAACGAAAGTTCTCGCGTGGTTCATGGCCCGTTTGTTAGAGAACTGCTCCAGCTATCGCCTAGTTTTGATCGGAGAAGCCGCCGATCAGAGCAGCCGGTCGCTAAAATTCTCCTCCAGACAGCGGCTGAATTCGACCTAGCCACATCGCTAGAGTGGAAAATCCTGCCAGCATCGGGAATGTGTAAGTGAGGGCGGGTTCGTGTGTCGGAAAGTGCGTGCGGGTGAGTGTGAGCGTGTTAGGGCGTCTCTTAGAACGTCTGTGTGCTTCTGTACATGTGTGTGCGCGTGTGTGTGTGCGCGCGTGTGCGCGCGCGCGTGTGTGCGCGCGTGTGTGTGCGTGTGTGTACGCGCGCGTGTATGTGTGCGCGTTCCTTTGTGTGTGTGCGCTAGTGCGACTGGGAACGTGTGTGTGTTATCGTGCGACTGCTAGTTTGCATGTACGTATGTGTGTCAGTGAGTGGAGGTTCGTGTCTGAGTGTATGTACGGTGCGTGCGTATTTGTGTCTGAGTGAACGAGCGTGTGCGTGTGTGTGAGTGGGCGTGGCGCCGCCCGCCGCCTCTTGGCAGCACAATTGCAGCGCTGCGCTCGGTATATTTAGCGCCGACTATTCTCCGCGCGACCTCCCACCCCGCCCCGCTGCTCGCGCCGATCGAGCATAAGGAGAGAATCCCTTTCAAACGAACAAGGTTAGAGTATTGTATCGATAAAAAAATCTTCAATATGGAACACGAAGATTCATACGAACAAAACAGTGGAGCTACAAGAAACATAAACCTCGTGTTATTTGTAATAGTTACATAACGTGCTGATAATTATATTTCAAGTAGTTTACAACTATTATTTTATCCTTCTCTTGTAAACCTCTCACCACACTGCTACAATAACAACATACTGTGTCTGTTTACTTACATTTACGACTCATTTTTTAAAAAAAACTGACATAACTGCCTGGTCTCTTGACAATTGTTTATCGAGTGTATCTATCATTAGTGGTTCGAGCTTTGTTTCTTGCATTGAGAAAAATGTGGTACGTGAAAATAAGAAGTTGAGCGGCGAGTTGTTGTAATTAATTATTCAAATACTTATTCACTCAGTTATTCATTAATTAACTGTACACCTATTCAACTTATATATTTTTTAATAAAGTAAAAGAGCTAAAAAAATGTTCAAAACCATTTTAAAATTTTAACTGAAATCCATGGAGTAACCGAAAACTTTTCTTTTCAAAATCGATTTTATTAACTAACCTTAAATATTATTTAAAACTGTTTGATATTTCTCTCCGTTACATACATTTTAAGTAACATTGAAGTCTAAATTAATCCCATGCTAACAATGGATTCTTTGATTCTTATATCTTTGAAACCCATTTATTAGTGCTACAGGTTGAAGAACTGTAAGAATCTCTAAGAAGAACTTAACATTTCCTTCATAGTGCGTTCGGATTTATTTCATTATAGTTGACGAATAAATTGTTTAATAAATAATAACACCTTTAATCGACAAACTATTACTTCATTGTAAGTCTTTCGTTTGAGATTTTTGAGAGCGTTCATCTGAAACTGGAGCTTACTGAATTGAAATGACGACATTTTTGCCATTTTGGGACGGAATTTTCAAATGTTCGCCTCCTTTTTTCAGCGTCAATAGTAACACCTCACGATTTTCATGCAATATAAGTTTATATGTACAAAATGGATACGAGTGTTTCGATCTAAACAAACGAACATCCATTGCATCCATTGCATTGGCTACATCCATTGCATCAAATGTGGAGATTCTATTATGCTACTTAAAGGACTAGAGATCAGATTCTGTGATTATTAGGGAAAAATGCCAATAAAAAGAGACATCGTGTTTCATTACTGAACATCACAACTAAAAATAGCGAGCTTCATCACGATATTCATTATTCTGTCTGGCTCAAATTAATTAAGAGCAACGCAAAATGCGCATGTTATTACACTTCGCTTTTGTTCCAAACGCCACGTTCAATGCAAATAACGAGGGTTTGGAAGCTTATCTCCATCTACAAATGTTTTAATTTAGCCTCTGCAGCGCCGAAGAATCGCTCGCAAAGCTAACACCCTTTGACTGCAGGAGCTGCTGCAATAATTACAATCCACAACGTGCAATGCCTTTGGCCCGGCGGCCTACTGGGGCAAATCGCTACATTATGAGGTCGCCTTGCTCTCAGCGAAAGCACGCTACTTTACCATGTAACAAGTGTTGTGCTTGTCAAACATACTTGTCTCTCATACTCCCAGATATCATGTTCATAAATGCAAGATATCGTATTGATACAATATAATCACAATAATTAAATGTATTTAGCATCTATCTATTCAAAATTGTACTTCAATGTTTTTGTCTACAGCACATTCCACAAACGAGATCATAAATAAGGCGAAAAAATGTGGTTTCAACTTTATTTCTTCTGCGAGTGAACTCTATGAGTCATTACGCATTTATTAATATTTTCTAGCAATATATTTATGACAATTATAGGAAAGTTCATTTTCTTCGAGGTTCAAATATAGTATGTGTTTGTTTATACACAACGTGTGCATCTAAAATTATAATACATCTGTGTCAGGATATTCTTTCTGTACATTTCCAAACTCCGCTCGTTTTCTAGTAATTTTATCACGGCAACATCCAATATAGTTAACTCTTTTAATGACCATGTTTCCAAAATACTATTTTACCGGAACAAACTAGACATCAATTGCATACTTGGAAAAAACAATAATTACGTAACAAATAAAATATGAAATAAAAATTAAATCTGAAATAAAATGAATAAAGAAATAATGCATATTGGAAAAATCTATTAGATACAATAGTTTTCAAACATATTTTAGAAAAACTGCTAAGTATGTTTCTAGCAGCATATTTTCTTTATATTCAAAGAAATAAAACTATTTGAAAAGCACTTTAGTTGGGTAGACGAATGACAATACGTTTCTTCCGACCCAAATTGATACATTGCTTTGAAACTAATGAAATCGCTCTTTGAAAGTATAAGTTTTAAATTCACAACACAGAAACAAGAATTCTATCACCGTAAAAAACAGTGCGCAAACCAATATAAAGGGAAATATTAATCAACGCTTTTATTGGTTCATCATTATTCTTTTTCACATTTCATCGTGGTCTTGTTTCGAACTAAAGGATTAATGTAGTCTGGGTATTTGTAATGGCACAACGGACGCGTCAATTTAATTTTGTTGTTGTAATTTTCAATCAGATCATTAAAACGAACATTCCGACTTTACCTCCCAAACACATTTTCCAATGTTTTCCTTAGTTATTACCAACTGCCGTCGATGGTATGTTCGAGGCGTGACTTTGTTTAACGTTGTTCTTGATTGGCCCTGTGATCATGAAAATAGAAAAAGTATTTTCTATATTGATGATTATATAAGGGAATATGCCACGAATTTTTTGAAGAAATATTCTGCTCGATTTTTTTTTATGTTTTAACTGGCAAAATTATAAGATGACAATTCACAACCGCTCTGTATATAATTTTGAGTCCTCTGTTAGTATTCATCATATTATTGCGTTTGCTCACCGTAAAAACTATCGTCTTCAGAATAATTTCATTGAAATTATTATTGCTATTCAAATTATATAATTATATTCAAAGAAGTATTTCAATTGGAGTGTCGTGACGTGTTGTGAAATGTAGTGAAACAGAAATGCAGAAAGCGAAGTGAAGTGCAAGAGTTGTGAAGTGAAGTGAAGTCGACCTACCGTCGACTAGCGGGATTTTCCCTCAACCAGATATCTCCCACCAGTGGGGCACCTCCCCAGTCGGAACAATCTCTAAGCTCCGACCGTTATCCCAGCATGTGTAGTAGTGAAGTGCAAGTTGGTGTGTGGTGTGGTGTGTGTGTGTTGTGTGTGTAAGGCGGGAGGATAGGACAAGTAAGAGGAAGGAAAGATCGCGCGCGGTCCTTGGCCCGTTTGTTAGGGTTACAGCTCCGGCATTCGGGTGCTATGTATCGGAGAATCTAAGGGAAACTACTGATCACGCAGTCGGCCGCTAGAATGTTCCTCCAGGCAGAAGTTGATACTAGCTATCTGACTCGTATCGAATATCCATCACCCACACCTAGCCGCTCCAAGGGCAACAGAAACCTTGGCTCTGGGATAAACATAATCGGTGTATATAACATCGAGACGTGTGCAAATGTAAAACGGGAAAACCCTACCGCAATAGGCACGCCTGAGAAGCGACGCTTCGATTTTTATCGCCGCATTATTCCATAACATTAAATAACAATAAACACATTTTTCTGTGAATTGCTCCTTTTTTTACACATAACTCGTCACAAGTGTCTACGTTCTAAATGTCACCACTAAATATGCAATAACAATAAATGAGCAGAATGAATAATTTGTCCATCCACAATAAAATAACATTTTCAGTTTCAGAAATACGTCAAATTGTATCCATGCATTTATTCGTTAGAGACGTAAATACAAATTACATTTGTGATACGACTCATTTCAATTATTATTAACTAGTAATTTTGCTGTATTGTTCAATCTGGCGGCCACCCACAGATTTATTAATGCAATTTACTGCCTACACGGCATAAACAAAATGAATATATATGTATTTGCCCAAATGAAGTACGAAACTACGAAAAGATTAAACTTCATCCCAGGAAATTTAAACTAATAGTGCTTTAAATTAGCTGGTTTCCTTATCATTTTAGTCTGGGCTAACTTTGCGCTTTTGCCACATTCGTTTCATCCCCGCTGCCACCTATCGCCGCCTAAAAGATATTTTTTTCACATTTTCTCAATTTTTCGGTTCCCTGGAGTAGAATTGAAATATGAGTTTCAGAATATTATATAAAAGTAAAACTTCGTCCTATATGTCGTCAATTTCGTTGAAACAATTGAACCGTCTTGAGAAAATAAGTTTCAACCGTTTCTGAAAATGCGCAATTTTCACAGAAAATATTTGAATTTTCGGGAACAGTTTTAAGAAATTATTTCAAGCACTTATACTATGAATGTTCATATGAAAGACTCCGAAACTGTGCTGCCCCTTCCCTACTCGAAATATCTGGAAAAGAGTCAGTAACTGCACCAAAGTGAATTAACCATTTTCTGAAATCCAATAAACTTTCAGTCTTAAATGGATTTATCATAGAATCCAACAGCGCAATCAGCTTCATAGGCATAATTGAAGGGCAAAATTTAATGAACTTTTATGGAACGTTTGTTACTGAACGTTTGTCGGCAGTACGTAACAACGCATCTGTTTACAATTGCCCGCAGCAATGACGGCGATTTCAATGATGATCGCAACAAACTTGGCAGGGTGGGCAAGGGAATCTTGATGACTAATAAATACCCGGTCGCACAGGGAACTTCAGCTAGTAAAGATTTAAGTTGTGATAATCCAAACTACAAATGTAAAAGAATGAATGCAAATGTGTAGTACATCAACACGTTAATTTAATCCTGGTTTCGAATGGTTTGCGCGGGTGACCTCACTTCACAACTCCGGCGCCCCCATAATTCCAGCAGTGTCGGGGGGCGCCAGGGGCCTTTGTCCTAGGAAGTGCTTGAAGGAGCCCCCCCGCCCCCTCCCTCGTGGAGGGATTTTAATGGCACATTCAGCGGCGGCCCTTGTGCGCGGGCGGGCGCGCGCTGAGTGACAGGCGGCGATGAATCACGCGCCCCGGCGCCAGGCGACGCTGCGGGGCGGTGCGGTTAACGAGAGAGCGCGCGCGCAGGGCGTCGGCGGAGGCCTTGTCATGGCAGATCCGGAGGGGGTCTAGGTGTTCAAGTTTAGAGAGAAGACGGGATGTAAAGGGATGTGGAGGAAGGGAGGGGGTGAGTGCGGGTAAGGTACGCAGGGAAGCGGGTATGAAGGGTGTTCAGGGGGAAGAATGTGTATGGGTGGGGTGTGAAGGGGAGGAGATGTGAAGAGTGTTCAGGGGAAGGGGGAAGAAATATGGCTGGGGTGTGAAGCGGAATACAGTACGTCTTTAGTTTGTAAATGTTTTACCCTCATCAACCCTAAGTTCTTAGCGAATATTCCTTATTTTATACTAATATTTACACAACTATAAGAAACCCACAGTCAAGTGATCACAAGATTACAGGACATTTAGAACATTATAAAAACAAATAATAACGGTTACTCCTAATATTGTAGTCATTATATAACGATGTCTATTTTTATACAGTAAACATTCATAGAAGATTGTAAAAAATAAGATAAAGTGGAAAAAATTAATAAAATAATGTAACAATATAAAATATAAAATATGTATAATGGTTATAGGAAAATGTATACTAATACATTGTAAACCTATTGAATAAATAAATAAATAAATAAATAAATAAACATTTGTCATGACTTGTATAATTATTATTTCTACAGAAGGAAGATAATTTCAGGTTTTATTAAAAGCATTGCATCTTGAAGTTTTAACATCTAATGATATACCTCTGAGTAACCATTGTATTCGCTCTAAATTAGCAATTTTAAATGCAAACTCAAAATAACGAAGCTAGCAAGGCAGCTTTAGCAGAAACCGCAAACCTGCATTAATTCACTTTGCGGAAAACTTTCCTTCAATGCCAATCGAATAACAATTAGAACTTTTATTACTGGTACTAATGACTATTCTCCTTAGGTAACCAAAGAGTGCTCAAAAGAGAAAGTACACCACAAAGAAAGAACTAAACCGTAATCCGTGCTGAGCATAACAATGAACAAAAGAACAAACGAGAAACTAGATTATTCTTGAATGAGCCGCATTGTGACTGGTACGTATTTCAACGCAGCGTCTGTATTCGCACGGATCTCAAGGGAGATGAAGGAAAAATGGATTTTAAAAAATGAATAGCGTTGAAATTTTATGACTTCCTTCCCCGCTCATAAAATCTTTTCACTGAGAATCTCAAAGAGGTTAAAAATCGAAGACTGTAGAAACAGTATACGCTATAGAACACAATAGAAATAATAAATTGAAAAGAACTGTTCTTTAAGGTGAAGAATAATTGCGAAATAAATTAATAACACAATTTTCCCGTATTTTATACGTAAATAAAAGTGTTCCAGTCCTCTAAAGAAAAAGAGTACATATCCATGTCGTTCTTATAGGGCCAGAGCAGAATTTACAGGCACTGAAAGTTGAGTTTCCAATATTTTCATGTTCCCAATAACTATCTCTATTACACATTGCCAAAGGGCGTAGAAATTGAAAGAAAACTATAAAACCTCCGACCCTGTGAACGAATCTTTGGTTTCGTAAGATCTATATTATTAATTCACAATAAGCGTAGAAATTGAAACAAAATTATGCTGCCTTCAATCATGTGAGACATTGCTTGTTCCCAGCCAAATGTTCTATACGTGCGCACCAAATTCTCCCTTTTATTCGCATCCATGCTTTACCTCTTTGGAAAATGTTCAACCTCACAATACACGACGATAACAAGACGATTGGCAACAAGAACACTTGCGGTAAGTCAATACACTTGAAGTCTTCCAGATATAAGAAATTTAAGGTTTTGACATTATGTTTACTTGTTGTGATTTGGCAAATACTCCGATCCTTTTGTATTATAGCAATATTATGATTAAGTTTTGCATTTACCCTTTTATGATTTTATATCAGAAGAAAGATATTTTTTCATGTTTTATTTTTTCAACAATAGTTTATTTTTCTTTATCATTTATGAAAATGGATGACTAAGATAAATCTACACAAACACGGAAAATTGCGACTTCAGTTTAATTACTTCGAGACTGTAAAACAAAATTCTTGTACAGGCATTGGCATCCTCGCCACACATTATCTGAAAGTTGCCCACGTCGCCAGTAATCAAAGCCCTTACGTGCGGACACAATGCCAGAGCCTCGATATTGATTAGTATGCATATCCACAACAGCTAAAAGCATCATTACTTGAATCTAGGTTGTTTTCACATCGTCAGTACAAGGTTTTACAAACTCGATAAATTAGGTGTATTAGCATCGATAATGTTCAATCGAACTCATCAACATTAGTACGTGATAACATTTGCGGAAGGTACTTTCACAAAACATTTTGTACTTAATATGATGTGTTTATCGGAAAACGTGATAAAAACTTCAGTCGATGATATTGCTACTTACCAACTAGTTACACCCATGTAAACACAGTAAGGCCCTGAACCCCATCATATAGACACACTTTCCGCACGTGCGTAAATAAACATTCGAATATTGATATTAAAATGTATTAATAAACTGAGAAACAGACCCAATTATATTGAACTTTTTATCAAATAGTTAATCTAATTTTATCTAAGCTTCGCGGTTTCGTACGTTTCTGAATAACCCTGAATTGTAGTAGGGAACTCTGAGGAGGCACACTTCCGGAAATGCAATAGAATGTCCATTTTATGGACTATGATCTAACAAACAATTATTGTCCTCGCAGGGGCGGCAAAAATCTGGTTTAATTGCCTCAGGACGCACTGTTTTCGAGGTATGAACGATTGTAACATGTCTTGCCGGGTTTCACGTACATATACAGATTCATTTGCAGCATCGTCTACAAAATTCCAACTTTTTCGTCATACCTGTTTGATACATCCCTGGGGGATTATGCGAACCCTGCTAAAGAACATTCGCGGAGCTTTGTGCCAAAAGTAGAAATCACACAAAATATTAATCTTAGCTGAGCGCACTCTATATATTGAGGGATTACGTCATGATTTCTACTCATAAAGAAGTTGTTTGTATATCTTTCATAGAAGTAAAGTAAGCCAGTATTATCCAGCGTAACGTGTAACACGGTACAAAAATAGCAAGAACGTTCAACAAAACTTTGAATAGCGTGCTGCACACTACTAGACCTTAAAGCAATGACTCTCCGCTCTAAGCCACTCCCTTGAGACGGTTCTGCATGGAAGGTTTCATATTTCACATTCAGAATTTTCTGAATTTTACTGTTATATTTTTTTCCGCGCCGAGATTTGAACTCATGCTATTAGAGTTAACACTCCAGGCACGTAATCGTTACGACACAAGCCGGAAACCAGGAAATGAATCTTCCCGACGCTTAAAAAAATGATGATCATTTGTATATCCAATCATCAAAAATGCAGGGATTACGATCTACTATTTCAATATCAATGTAGAAGATATTTCGTTAATAAAGAAAAATTTAGAGGTAAAAATTAAAGAAAAACTTTGAAGTTGTTTTTGAGAAAATAATTGTTTAAAAATTTTCCTTACTGCGCACAAAGTTTCTCGAAAACTAGTCATGTTTTCGCAACATTGTGTATGATCTCATTTTAAGATTATCTTATAATAAGGGAATTCATTAAGAAAAAAAATCTCTTCAATATTGTAGTTGTACGAAGACGTCGAAAAATGTTTGAACTTTTCAATTTTCAAAAAATCAGTGATTTAAACGAAAATGAGAACTGTAGCATATTTAAGAATTCTTTGTTATCAGAAAACAAATTTCAATAAAAATTTCGCTACAATTTTGAGAAAACATTTAAAAAAGTTGAGCCTCCGTGTTAAGTACTCGCAAAATCAAAATATTCGTTTTAAACTTTCAAGGTTTTTTTTATTCCTTTATATTGATATCTCAAGGTTATCGTAATCACGAGTGTTTCGCACTCAGTAGTCAGTGAATGAGTAACTAGAGTTCGGGATAGGAAGAATGCATCGATATTTCAGAGGTTGATGACTCATTAGTGAAATCGGTGCACGAACAGAAGAAAAGAAACTAAATACTAAAGACGATGAAATTCTTGGTATCACAAATAGATATTTTTAAGGGAAAGACAGCAGTAAATTGGAATAGATTAGCGCAATCTTGCTTCCTAAATTTCGTTAAAGCGTGCAAACTTCACACACTATCCTACACTGTTTGTAGACTAGACAAATTTGTGTTAAAATGCACTTACTCCCAATGCGTACATAAAGAGCAGAAGCCATTATCACCGAAACTGTGATACTAAATTTAACGATGAAGCAACACAACGCTATGCTCCTAATAAATTATACTGCTGGAGTATCGAAGTCGTACAGATAGACCACAAACGGCATCGTGAAAACTGACGGCGTTGTAATGAAGCAATGCGTGTAACAAACTAACAGCACTCTACTGATTCGCGAAATTTGTGTGCTTAGAGTGAGCCCGCAACACACAAATACAAGCGCGTGACATCATTAAAGGTTTTACAATTGAATGAAGTCTTACATGTCACAAGAATCATATATTGGAATTTGGGGACAATGGAAAAATGGCTTGGAATTTCAGGAATGTCTTAAAATTTCCAGCAGAATGATGAATGCCGAAAATTAGATATGGGTGGGGTATTTCGTAGTAAAGCTAGAATAGTTCTTTATATTCACTAAGAAAACCCAAATGACATTGTGTCATGTCGTTCAGTATTAAGACTAATGCAAAGAGAGAGGTTTACAAATTCTGGAACAATACGAATCAATATTCACTGTATACACAGATTTTATCATGTTTCTGAAAAAGTTATTTAACTCTTTTTATAATTATCGATATATGCGCTAGTATGTTAGACGAATCTACTGCAAAGAAATCCTACTGTTCACATTAACTTAAAATCGTCATGCATTAAATATAATAACTGATTTTTTTGTAGAACAGAGTTGTCAGACAATTGCTGGACATCGGCATTTATACACACTAATATTTGCATTTAAAAACACTCTTCGAACTTCACAAAACTCGCTGTATTTGCTTCTCAATCAATAATGTCACACTCAGATGTTTTCTCGAAGAGAGATTGTCGAAGACTTTAATTAATCGATTACAACTCACACAATCAAACAATGAACAAATGACCTCAAAGAAGCGTTTATTATATTAATATTGTGATTTTATTAAAATTTAGAGTTTAATAACCAGTTAATATTAGCAAACGATAAATATCTGGGGCCCACTAACTTTCATATAAAGCAAACGCCACAAAATTTGGATGATGAGAAAGCTCAAACTTGTTTCTAAATGAAGACCTATAAGTTTTGAAGTTAAATACTTTTGCAATTTTCTTAATAACAGAGGTTTTAATGAAAACGGGGAATATAACAGACTTATAAATGCACTTCCTGCTATAAGAGCAAAATATTTAAAGAAAGATGTATTAGCCATTTTCTAAAAAAACTTGAAAATGTCATAGTAGCTTTAGATAAATACCTCAAAAAATTAAAATATCTCAATGATCTCCGGAACTGTACAACTAAATTTTACTTCTGATGCATTTACCAAATCTCAGCTCAAAATCTTCTAATCTAACAGAGATATGCGTGACACATCCATCCACGGATAAAAATCGATTTTCGGGTACAAAATTGTGTATGTGTCCCCGCGGCTTCCACCAATTTTAATGATCTTTGAAACAGCACTAATAGATTTTAATGCATGTGTGTGTGTGTGTGTGTCTGTGTGTGTGTGTGTGTATAAAGTTTCAGCTCAAAGGAATGTTTCACAACCAAAAATTCGAGACTATTATTGAGGTCATTTTATTGATTGATAAATTGGTGATTGAGGGCGCGCCAACTTCTAAAGTCATTAGCCCCGTAAGCGTGGTGCCTGTTTTATCGCAGGAGACGGCGGTGATATCCCTCCACTGAATGGCTGAGATCCTGGGCCGAACCAGTCAGCTAGCGGGGGTGTCCCGAACCAAGTACCTTCCAACTAGAGTTCTAGATACAGAGAGTAGCGCAACCGCCGCCACTTAATATCCTCTTACCCGATAACCCCGTCAGGCAGCAACGAGGAGCTGAAGGAAAATTATAACAATTTGTAACGTAATGGAGATTTTCAAGAATTTTAATATTGGTTTGGGATTGAATCATGTGTCTCAACACACACAATACCATACAGTTCTAATTTTCCTGACAACTGAACATAAAATGGTGAAATTGTTGGAACAATGCAATGCGCTACTCGTATCTAGTACGTATCTAGGGACTCTACTGCCAACAGCCAAATTACCTCTCCAGTCGCGACAAGCTCTAAGCTCCAACTGCTCTCCCGACATGAGTGGTAGTGTGGTGCACGTGCGTGTAAGGATAAAAAGAGGTGAGGAAAGGACAAGCAAAAGAACGGAAAGATCGTACGCAATCCGCGGTCCGTTTGTACTGCTTTGGGCCAGTACTGCTACAGGGGCAGGTACTGCTTTGGCATTCGCCTGGTGTTGATTGGAGAAACCGCGGAAAACTACCGATCACAGCAGCCGGCCGCTAGAATTCTCCTCCCGACAGCGGCTGAACGCGACCTAGCTATCTAGCTGCTTGCCACCGTCGGGACTCGAACCCCATGGAAGTCATCCGAAATGATTTTCCTCCCTACAGCGAGGAAAAGTAAAAAAAAAACGAAACGCGAAAATGACATTAACATCTCGTAACACGACAAGCACACAAACACTCAGCAGCCAATTGAAATAAACAAATTATTACCAGTTTGCACGAGAACGTGACGTAACAAACGCATTTCGACGAGGGAGAGAAAGCATCGCCCGCGCAGAGGCATTAAAACAAACGACGCGCGAGAAGTGGGCGGCGAAAGCCATCGGGCGCCAGTGCCTCGCAATTCACGCGCTCGCTTCCATGCCTCCCCCCCCACCCCTCCTACGCAGCACGCACCCTGCCACGCAACGCCCCCCCCACATACACAGTGGTCCACCACCGCTCACTCGGAACACACAAGGACGGAACCACAGAGTAAAGAACTCGAAATTGAATGATTATTTCGTGTTTCGTGGTCCACCGCCGCCCATCCGGAACACACCAAGGACGGAACAACGGAGTAAAGAACTCCAAGTTGAATGATTATTTCGTGTTTCGTCAGTCCACCACCGCCCACCCGGAACACACAAGGACGGAACCACGGAGTAAAGGACTCCAAGTTGAATGATTATTTCGTGTTTCGTCGTCCACCACCGCCCACCCGGAACACACAAGGACGGAACCACGGAGTAAAGGACTCCAAGTTGAATGATTATTTCGTGTTTCGTCGTCCACCACCGCCCACCCGGAACACACAAGGACGGAACCACGGAGTAAAGGACTCCAAGTTGAATGATTATTGCGTGTTTCGTGGTCCACCACCGCTAGGGATGGCAAAAAACATCTATGTTTTTAACACATCGATGTTATTCACCAGAAACATCGATTTATCAACATCGATATTTTGTTTTTAATGTTTTCTTCTCATCGATATTTTGTTGCCAAAACATCGATGTTTGAGTTTATTATTCATGCAATACTATATTGCAATGCAGTTTTAAGTCTTTAAAGAATTTGTATTTTATTTTTATGGTATTTTTTGCGCTTTATGTAGAATATTGATTAAAAGATGAAGATGGTAAAGTAGCGAAGCACGATGTTCTATAGTTTTAATTTTCTTCTTTACATTCAATAATAATTTTTATTAGCTTAGGAGCCTACTACTAACATGCTGCTAACCAAACAGTAAAATATGTATTCCATTTGCTTACAGTAATTAAAAATGGAGAGGAAAATAGCATAATCATTAGTCTATATTTAAAAAAATCGATTTTTTTTAACATCGATTTTTTTGTCAATGTTTTCATCGACATCGAAAACCCTTTAGCGATGTATCGAAACATCGATGTATTGAAACTTATATGTTTTGGTCATATAATCACTAACCACCGCCCATCCGGAACACACAAGCACGGAGCAAAGAACTTTGTGCACACGACGCCATATTCAAGTTGAATAATTATTTCGTGTTTCCGGTCCCGTAAGTTTACTGCATGTTTTATCTCAGGCGTTTGCGGGGTTCTTCTCAGCTGGATGGTGTGATCCGGCGTCGACTTTCACGTCAGTTTGTGGGGTTTTTCCCAATCCAGGTATCTCCCACCATCGTGGTACCACCCCACCCGGGACATGCTCTAAGCTCCCGGCTGTTCTCCCGACATGAATGGTAGTGTAGTGCGTGTACGTGTGTGTAAGGAAGGGTGTGAGGATAGGGCAGGAGAAGAGGAAGGAAAGGTCGCGCGCGGTCCGTGGCCCGTTTGTTAGGGAACTGCTCCGGCATTCGCCTCGTGTTGATCAGAGCAGCCGGCCGCTAGAATTTTCTTCAAGACAGTGTCTGAACTCGACCTAGCTTAGTAGCTAGTGTCGCAATTCATCCCACTGTCTGGACTCGAACCCTAGGACCTCCCGGCACAGCAGTGACATTAGTTAATGCCCTGCGCCACCTAAGCCAGGCCCTGTTGCAGTTAATGACATCAATATGCCGATATACGTGGCAAACGTTTTAACTGGAGGAAAGTGCGGTTAAATTTGGCAATTTGCGGCATTATTCGGAGCCCTATAGCACAAACAATGGGCGATATCGCAAATAACTAAGACCGTTATCTGTGATATCTTTTGGGTGACGTTTAACACTTTTCGTAATACTACCTTCTTAGAAGAAAAATTCCTATGAATAAAAAATACCTTTTCATTCAGTAAAGTACTCAGATCTTACGCCACAACTCTCTTGCTTCTATTATTATTGGAAGGCGAAACTGTTAAAATCCTCAACGTAGCCCGGGCACTAGGAGTTTGTTTTTTTTTCATTTGTCTGGTTGTGTTAAGTTGATATAACAGTTATTTATTACGAAAAATCATATTAACCAATAGCCATACTTTCAAAATATTGGAACTTTCATATTTGGTTTCATTGGATGCTAATGTGTGAGAAAGTTTAGAAAACCTTAATTCAACTAAATTACATAAAAAACACCAGTTCATATGGTGTTTCACACATACTTATGAAAACATTGTGCAAAAATCGCAATCCTCAGAAATGTGTTCATCCGAGAAGCCATTTGGCCTTAAAAGCCAGGTTAGAGATGGCTTCCACAAGCGATTTAGATTGTTCCAACATCATTACTAATTATAATATTGTAAGAATTGTTGCCAAAGACTTCAAAAACCTTTTAATAATATTAATAGGAAGTATTTGAGAGAAATGGCACTGTCGCCTAAATTCACAGTTTGCTGATTCTTAATAAATGAATAATCCATGTAAGTAATATCTCTTTAAATGGGTTTGAAGTTCACGTTTCTTGATTTCTAGCTACATAAATATATTGGTTTCATGCAAACATTCTCCAGTTGGCGAAATGACCAATAAATAGGGAAGGCCACAACCCCAACACAAGTTATCAGCGTTTCTGAAATGAAAACGAATCATTTCTGTGAGTGCGACCGCTCCCTTATTCGTTCTGGCAGGATGAGGGTCAACAAAATCGTTTAGGAGTCTCAACGGTGTTCGCAGCAATGTCCTAGATGCAGAATCGCCGCCGGCAATCACTAGAAGAGCTGATTGGTTACAACTAAGTGCAATCAGTGCAGCCTCTCTCGCGGAACTAAAAATTCTCTTTGTGCAACTACTAAACCCCCGGAGTACTGCGAGAAAGCAGTGCCACATCTCTCTTGTGCAATGAAATAACCTCATTAAAAGATAGATGCATAGGATTAACAAAGTATTCGATGAAACTATAGCCGTCTTATTTTCCCCTTACATTAATAGTAGAATCGAAATAAATAGAGTTGAGAAGAATGTTCGTGAATTTAAACTTGTATTAATGTAGATGCTAATCATTATATTTTTAATGTTATTTTAGTAAATATTTTGTTTGAATCTAAATTATATTAACGTAAGGCAATATCTAAATATTTCAGTTTGGTGATCAGAGTTATCATTTCAAAGAATTTCAACATTTTTTCTATCTCAATGTGTGAGCATCACCAGTCAAGAGGATAATTCAATTTCTTAAAAATAGAACATGTTTTATTTTAAACTGATAAATTTACTATAATTTGTTTGTCCTTTCTTCATTTTTATTTTAGACTCATATTATGAATTTTGAATACATAAAGTTTTATACAGTGCGTAAATTAAGCAACTTCAAAAGTCATCGTTATGTCTAACAAATTATTCCAACGTTAAACCTCCAATTTCGTCTCGCATAAGGAATGAAATCACTTTTCATATAAAACGAGGTTATAAATGAAATTAAACAGTATCGACATATGTTTTAAAGAAATGACTTCCAAGTTCGCGTATATAATTCACGACTATTGAATCACAAGTACTAACGTATGCATGCAGGAACACTTGTAAAAATCCTACCTAATTTGAAAGAAAATCTAATTTTTCAGGTCATTGATCATTCGTATCTCATAGTGGAGGTACTCAGAGGGGTCAATATCCAAAAATTTAATTCTGTGAGTCAGAGGAATTGGACACTATCTCCATCTTTGGGCGAAATGTTATTGGCATAATCGTATGGGTTTCTTGTCCTCAACCCAGAGGAATACGACATTGTGTCCTACATCAAGAACATACTGGTTAGTTCTTCCTGATTAGTACTTGGTGTTATTTAAAAGCGGAGTTACAGCTTTTAAGTAACACCAAGTCCACTTCCAAGTCGAAAGTAAGAACATCTTCAAACAGCTCTCCTGTACAAGTTAGTTAATGTATTTAGTGGCCTATGCCTCCGACCCACAGAATTACTTCATGACCCCAGAAGATCTCATCTTGTAATTACAGACTGAAAAACAAGACTCAAGGTCGCTGGCCCCCAAAGCAGTTTTAAGGCTCCAGGATGCACAGTTTTCGAGCAGATCAAGAAACGCAGATATCCGTTATATGCATTCTTGGACATTTTCAGCAATATACAATAAACAATTTGAGGTGCTCTGCGAGTTCCCTCGCCAGATGTAGTTTAGTGTTAGTAGTAAGTTTAAGTTAGAATGTAAGCCATCAAACGCAAATGTAAAGTTAAACATTAACTAAACATTGTAATTCCATTCAGAAAATAAATAAATAAATAAATAAATAAAAGATCAAGAAACAGCCCGTCGAGGGGAATGGCGTGGGTGCATTTGATGACTCGGAGTAGCGCGCTGCTCCATTGTTTTTTTTAAATTTTATTTTATGACTTGAATGAATAGTACATGGTTCAGTATATACTACTTTTTCACATGTAATTGTTCTAACTTACAGTTAACCTAACCTAAAAACTAATTTTAATCTAACTACATAGTTGGCTGAGGATACTCATTGAGCACCTACGCTTAGCTTACATCTGAAAATATATTGAGGAAGGTGTGTAGAGGATGTCTTATTGCGGATTCGGGTCGGAAATTCATTGAGTGTGGCTAGGTTGTAGTGGGCTATTTGATTTATTGAGGGATATATTTGAGTAGAAATTGTTGGAGAGATGAGCGATACGATGATTGATGGTTGGTAAATGTAATTCTTTGTGAAGTTGATCATTTGAAACGAACCATGGGGCGTGAGTGGCTAATCTTAAGAATTTGTTTTGCATTATTTGAATGTTATAGATGTTTGTGAAGCGTTCGTCCAGATCCGCCCCACTGTGGAGTGGTGGGGGAGGGGGAGGGGGAGTGGGGAGAGAGGGGGGAGGGGGGTTCCGTTGATGAAGGAGCGCTTCAGTGGCGCCGCCTCCGCCTAACGATTTCCAATGCGCTGCAGCCGTAAAGCAGTTCAATTAAGCAGCGCCCCGCCCCCCCCCCCGCTCTCTGCATGCTCTCACACTCGCAGCCGCTGGCCACCGTCACCCTCATCGTCGCGTCCGCCCGTCCCCGCCGTCGCGACCACGGCCTCCACACGCGACACCGCTTTCACCCCAGTCCCACTTCGCTCCCGCCGTCACTTACTTCATGCAAATTAGGTCGCAAAATAAATGTTACAAATTTCTAGGGCTTGGAGTCGATTGATTGAATGATTGATTGATTGATTCGTTGTTTACGGGCGCGTCAACTAATCAGGTCATTAGTCCCGTAAGTGTAGTGCGTGCTTTTTCTCGGGCGTTAGCAATGATCGTTTCCCCGCTGGATGGCGAGATCTGGCGCCGACCTACCGTCGACTACCGGGGTTTTCCCCTCAACCACGGGTCTCCCACCAGCGGGGCACCGCCCCAGCCGGGACAAGCTGTAAGCTCCCGACCGGTCTCCCGGCATGTGTGATCGTGTAGTGCGTGTTAGTGTAAGTGTGTGCGTGTGTAAGAGGAGAGGATAAGACAAGGAAGAGGAAGAAAAGATCGCGCGCGGTCCGTGGGCCGTTTGTTAGGGTACTACTCCGGCATTCACCTGGTGTTGATCGTAGAAACCACGGAAAACTACCGATCAGAGCAGCCGGCAGTTAGAATTCTCCTCCAGACTGAATTCGACCAAGCTGACAAGCTAGAGTCGAAAATCCTGCCGCCGTCGGGACTCGAACCTAGGACCTCCCGGTCAGAGGGACTGCAGTGACATCAGGTTGATGCACCGAGCCATCTCTCCCAGTCTTCTAGTCGAAGATAAACACGTTTGTCCATTGGACATGCAGTTGTACATGCGATATTTCCCCCTGAATGTTAAGCAACTCTTGATGGACAGGCTCTCTTATATAAAACTTCCCACTATACAGAATGTCTGGGGAGGAAACATCGAAAATTCGAAAATAAGCTCGTAAGGCACTTTTAAGGTTCGTAAGGTAAATAGGCTCGTAAGGTAATTTTGTCTAATAAACTACTTGCATCTTCCGAATGGCTGAGCCGCAATAATCACTCAAAAGTTGGTTTGAAAAACTGCTTTCTAGGCAAACATTTGCATTGCAGAAGCGTAGAAACACTCCAGAAGCATGTGCATTGTTTATTATTTACAAAAGATTTTAATATATTTGTTCAAAAAATTAATCTACAAAAAAAGAATCTAATTGTGTAAATAGGCTGTTTTTTATTTCTCCTGTACATACCCTAGAAGTTGGTAAAATTTATTCTCAGACACCCTTGGTGAGTAACGTTCTGAATATTCAATAATACACATTTATTGGTTCTTATAACAACAAATTAACTTGTACCCAAATATAAATTACATTATCAAAAATAAGCCATCTTTGATTCACTCAGCTTGAACTGTGACATTTCTATAAATTTATACGTCGTCATCCATCATAAATTTGCATCACGACAATTGATTTGGGATACAATCAATGAATTCAAACAGCAAAACACATCTGCATGCTTGATTATCGCAGAATTAATTAATCAAAACGATTAAGGCAAATGTGTAACTAAACAACCTGATTGTGCTAAAAAATATTACGTGGTAAATCGATTATTCAAACTGATTGTACTCTGCTGAAATTATAAAACCACAAAATGTAATCAAATTATTTGAAGGAATATTCATAATTACTGAAAATCTATATGGATCAAATATTAAATTTAATATTTCCAGGAAAAGAATAACATGAAACAACTCACTGCCCTAATGTATGATTTCATTCCCCTATTCAGCGTAATGTATTGTGAAGCACAACATGTAACGTTTGCAAAGGTGATGAATTAGAGCACGAGTTTGTATTGTTTTCAAAAACAGAAACATTCTTGACGGTCAGTAATCATGAAAGATATAGTTGATCAATTACATCATCATACCGCACTATAGGAATTCTGAAAATCCATCCTTTCTCGATTGCTGAAATGAAGATATCTAAGTATGCTCAAACTAACGAAATTCATTCTTATGAGAATTTGGTCAATTAGGCGCAAACAAATTGATCCTTTGGGAAATACGTAAATTGATTTACTAACGAAATACTACTTTAATAGCGGTTCACAAGTCTCTCTCAGAGCCACTCGGAAAATTAAGACAAATACAATGTTACCTTGCACACAGAAGGGTGTCCAACTCTTTAAGCTACAGAGTGGAAAAAAGTGCATTAACAGAAACAGTGACATAATTATCCTCTTCCTTATTTGCTTCGCTCCGAAAGGTACCGGTCGTAGAAAATCCTATTAGAGTGGGTACTGTAACTCAGTGACGACACAGGAGGCCACGAAGGAAAAATAAAAAGATTTAGCGGATGTTGCGGAGATTCATGGCAACGGAACAGAACAGTGAAACAAAGCAAGCACTCCTAACAGTATCCAGGAACATCAGGCAAGTTGTATGGGTTGTGTCCCAGCAGGCAAGCAGGAAAGCTCTCAATGCGGAAGCGAGTTCAGTTGTGTGCCGTCTGCCTGGTGGCCAAGTCCACCTGCCTTTCAGTCTGGTGGGAAATTTACCTATCCCTCTCTTTATCACCTAACAAACCCTGTTCACAAAGAATTATTACAGTACACGAGACGTGAACGTGAAAGTTTGTAACCAGGTTATTTCATTCCATAATTCATCATGATTTTCATGAACATTAACGAAACAATGTCCCCGCTCAATCCCCGAGGGATTTGTATAGAGCAGGGCTTTCCCGCATGCGGCCCGCCGGATCTTTTTGTATAGTCCGCGACTGTTTTGAAATATTTTATTATACCAACCAAAAACAATAGAACTGCACAATTCATCTTATTTCTATTTAATATTAATTTTCTGCTTGTTTGTATATTAATCATTAACTATGTTGAATAAAAGTCGTATATTTGTTTCACTATAATCTCAGAAGTAGGGTAAATTAGTGCGGCCCGCGGCAAAACTATAATTCGATGTGTGGCCCTTAAGCCCTTTTAAGTTGGACAGCCCTGGTATACAGGAAAGTACCCAAACCAAGGTCCGGTTCCCAATGCGAGCACTTTGATTTACAGCTCTGTAGAGTGCTGTAGTCTATTGGAAAGTACTAAAATAGTAGTTCTTAGCAAATCAGAGGCCCATTCAAGCAGTAGAGTTAATTTGCATTTGTTGCCGGACAGTCGGCCATAAGTGCGAACAGTGAAAAGCAAGGTTTTTTTAAGTG
This sequence comes from Acheta domesticus, assembly GCA_031308135.1. Classification (NCBI taxonomy): domain Eukaryota; kingdom Metazoa; phylum Arthropoda; class Insecta; order Orthoptera; family Gryllidae; genus Acheta; species Acheta domesticus. Next base: position 31,035,854 of record JAHLJT010002630.1, read on the forward strand.
CTTATTCTCAGCTGTTCGATTTCGTTTCTTCATCGACAAGTCTTCTAACCATTACATTATTTTGACGGAGACATCACAAGCTGTTGATGTAGGGTATTATAATTTATTTTACTTATCTCGTAAAAAAATGGCTTTTGAATTATAAACACCCTGGTACCTAACGAGAGCTCCCACTTTTTCATCTTGTAAAATAAAAACAATAAGGTATTTTGCATTTTGGAATCTTAGGAGTCTAACGAAAAGCAAGATCGTACTCTGAAGCCTGTAAGTTCGAGAGGGCAGGACAAAAGAATGAGGTCAAGAGACAATTTCAGAAGTTATTCCCGGAGAATTCAAAAAGAGAGAGATTTTTTAAAAAATCCTGTAGTTAAACAAAAAGCAAAAGGAAAACTCAACCTTCCGCAATGAATTGATTGACTTGTCCTGATTCTTCCGCATTGTAAGTTCTACAAGGAATATCTTCCCTCCCAGGTGAAGAGGATGCGGAAATAGTAGTTTATGCAATTAGTTTATAATATTAAGCTTAATTGCACGAGTACATGTTTTGAAAACGAGCGACGTTAGCAGCGAGTTTTCAAATTTGTTTGATTGCAGTACAGCAACATTGTAAGCAATTTGTATACGCTACTTTTTGTGTAAGTCCATTATAAATTTATAAGAGAATGAAACTTCATTTTGCGAAACAGCTTTCCTGTGATGTATCGGATACTTAACATCCGTGCGAGAAAACTGTGGTCGGCTGTTCCGATTACCTCTACTTCCCCCGATTCTCTCGCTGCTGTTGGCTGAATGTGTGATGACGTAATCATTCGTGCCGTAAAATAAAATACGTCATCATTTGTGCCGTAAAACGCCCGATTGTGAACGATTTGTTGCAACAGAACAGGTTGTTTATAATGCTGTACGAAAAAAGAACATTTTTGTTGTTGTTTTTTGTACAGCATTATATTGAATTCATTGTAATAATTGCAGTAAATACAAAAAAAAAAATGTTCTGCAGGGTAATTTTTCAGAGAGCTGTAGGAGAACCATGGTTGATGTGCCTTATGTGTTCACTCTCGGCTCATGTAGAACGTGCGGGGGAGGAAAAAGTTGCTTATAAATGTAACTTTTATCCCACTTGAATGCGTAGACAATGTGAAAGACTTATAAGACAATCTTGTGTAGGTGTTAAACTTGTATTCTTTGTAAAATTATACTGAATTCAATCGATTTGGAGCTGTTTTCATTTAGTTTTACCCATTTTTAAAACGTTTGCATGGGGCTCACATTAGAAGACCTTTTATTATAAATCCACAAAATGTAAAGTTTACGAAAACATATTTTATTCTTACACTACTTGACTAATCGTTTTAAGTAGAATATATGGTATGTACAACAAAGGTATTCAAATATTTGTAACAAGGTTTTTAAGGTACGCATTGCAAATATTTTGATTTAATTGAACGGAAAATTGAATTAAAAATATCCGAAAACAACCTGAGGGTCCGGGTTTGGTTACTTTCGTCTATCTCTCTCGGATTCTCCGATTACACCAACCTTCCTTTCCATCATAACACTGTCTCCAATGTCTTCATTTCACCACATCTTCGCCCGAATTATCATTTTGATCACCGTATCCCACCGCGCGCGACGTGAAAGGCAAACCGCAATGGATTGAGTCAGCCGCAGCACCGCACTTAGTGTGTCGTCTCTCCGCTCTCCTAGCCTTGCAGTAAATCAAGTGCTTATGAATATTTACGAGCACCGTACATTAACCGCAGACACGACGCAGTTACATAACACTCCTATTATCTGCAAGTTCCAAACAGAAGAAAGTAGATAACAACGATTTAATTCGAGCGTGGATGAAATCGAAAGTTTCAGTTTCATAGAAAAATATAGATTTATGAGAAAGCAAAAATTACGAACCTTTAAATTAAACCTCTTATGAAATTAGCAAATATTTTACCACTTTAAATTTCAAAATGCATTGTTTTCAGTTAGAAAAAATATGGACATGTACAGACTAAAGATTCAACATGGAAGCAACATGAATGGACTTCGAGAGGAGAAGAAATACAGGATGATTTTGTTTAGTGAAACTCCAGGGAAATTATGAACAATTCTAATGAGTTAACTATTATTCTATTTTAATGCAACTGTCAATTAACCAACTCAATTATATAAATAATAAGCAGAATCTTTAATTTTTCAAACTATCAATTTCTACTAGTATTTCAAACCTAAAATACTTCGTCGGTAAAAAAAAAAAGAGATAAAACGAAACAAGCTAACGATTTGCACGTTAACATAATAAAAAAATCATAAAAACCATTAAAATGAGCTTGTACGAGAACACAGCCGTCACCATTCGATGAAAGCCGCTTGTTTGAAGGCGACCGTCGCATGTTTCGTCCTCTCTTCTGTCTCGCCGCGCTGGCGCGGGGCGCTGCGGGCGCGCGGACTGGCGGGGGGAGGGGGAAAAGAGGGGAGGGGTGATTAGCGGATTTTTACGGCTTCGCCGCCGCCGGCGCGGCCCCCCGGCAATCCCGCGCGCGACCGCAGGGGGCGCTGGCTGTCGACAAAGCGCGCGAGAGGAGAGGAGAGGAGGAGAAAGAGGCGGGGGATTTTCGCGCTCGCGGCCAGCCGGTTAGCACGGAGTCGCGTCGCAGCACAGAACGAGCCAGCGGGGCAGCCACCGACGTGTGTATGGAACTGGACAGCGCTTGGACATTATAAAAAACTAGTGCTGCTAACACAGCACGTACTTTCTCCCTCGTATTGTCAAGCAATATTACGTGGAAAGTAGTCAATTTTCGAAAAATTGTGTAAAACCTTAGTCTTATTAATATTGTCCATAAATTACATAATGCAAATTTCGAGTATTTTCAATACGTCTCCCGCCTTGTAACGCACTTCCATATCGCTATGTAACGCAGCGTAACGCTTGCCTCAGACCACCTCCCTCCTCCTTTAGCGTCACGTAACTTATAAATGACCCCTTATTTCAAATGTATCTTGAAGATCAGATTTCATTAGGTAAAAAAATCTCTCTTTAATAATACAGTTGTAGGAAGTCGCGGAAAAAAATCTGAACTTTTGCAATTTTAAAAAAATCTGGATTTTTAACGAACATGAAATCTGCACTATTCTCTTAAACGTCCTTTACACTATCCAACAACGAAATTTAATAAAAAACCATTGGGCCTATTTTTTTAAAATTCAGAGGCTGATGTAAAGTACCTCGCAAAATTAAAATTCGTTTTCAAATTTAAGGGCCGCGACATCAGGCAGATCCACAGGGGAATATCAATTTTTGGAGAAAATGGCTGAACCGTTTAGCCGTAGCGTTGTTCCAGACGGACGAACGGACGAACGGATGTTTCGCCTCAATCGACTTTTCGGTATCAAGGGCCAACAAAACATTCTGGTTACACCACATGATAAAGGTTTTTCCCTAAATTTAGCAACTGGATTTACCCACTTTTCCGATACCAGAGCCCTGTAGTAAGAGATTTTTCTGCTAAAAATGCACTCTTTTTTCGTGCAACTTACATAACTTTCTCTCTACTCCGTAGGGAGAAAGTAATAGGACGACCTGACGGCCGCCATTGTCGAAATAAATATGCCCTTCCAAATGAAGAGTAACTGGGGTTCAGTAGATAAACGAACTTCGTGGTGGTTTAAAAATCGCAAACGTTTGAAGTGACGAAGTCTATTTTGGTTGACTGATCGGCTAAAGATTCCGGCTGCGACAACTGCTAAGGCCGTTAGTCCCGTGAGTGTAGTGTATGTTTTTATCGCGGAATTCCAAGATACCGGAGGGAAGTTTTCACGGGCTTGAGGAATTTTAAGAGTATCTCACACCAGGTAGGCACCACCCCTGCGGGACAAGCTCCAAGCTCCCGACCGGTCTCCCGGCATGTGTGGTAGTGTAGTGCATGCTAGTGTAAGTGTGTGTGTAAAAGGAAAGGATAGGACAAGGAAGAGGGGAAAGATCGCGCGCGGTCCGTGGCCCGTTTGTTAGGGTGTTTGCTGCTCCGGCTTCGCCTGGTGTTGATCGGAGAAACCACGGAAAACTCCCGATCAGAGCAGCCGTCTCTAAAATTTTTCCTCCAGGACAGCGACTGAATTCGACCCAGCTGACAAGCTAGTGTCGAAATCCTCATCATCGTCGGGACTAGCACCTACAACCTCCTGTCGGAGGCACTGCAGTGACATCATAAATACCCTGAGCCATCTAAGCGATGTGTATTTTGAGATAAAATAATTCCAGAAATGGTTCTGTGTATTTTGTGGCTTACAAGGCGTGATAATAGTTTTTATTTAACAAGCAGTACTTTCCAGTCACGTTATAATGCAATTGCGCAACAGAGAATCCTATTTATTTTTAAATGTGTGCTAACGAATGTGTGAATCTCTAATATCTTAACGCTCTTGAGTGGAATTTTAAATAAAACATGGATATTCCATGGTGTGTTCGTATTTGTAAACTCATTTGACTTTCAAAGTGCGCTGCAATTCTGACGAAAGGTTAGGGGAGATGAACCGTGGTCGCAGGGCTGCGTTGGACCCCATTTTATTATACAGAACTGACGTATGTACGTAATTCTGTCACTTCAAACTTCTCTTTTTTCTCTTTGTATTCGAAGTAGTTATTTCCATTTTAAGTGGGTAATTTCCGTTTCTTTCTCGGTCGAGATTTTTTTCTCAATCGAGACCATGAAAAAAAACGAAATTTCACACACGAAATATGAACAAATTTTTCTTTCTACAATTGTATAAAAATATAATATATAAGATTTTGTAAACGAAGCCCTGATAACCGGGACAATATAGAAATATTTCATAGGGCCATGATTAGAGAAGAGTACTCTGAAAACCATACAAGAAAACCGTTTTGGACGATAACAGATAGTTCTACGAGTGGCAACAATGTTTTTTAGTGGATATTAAGAACAATTACGAACTTCAGTACGGCTGGCAATGAACAGAAGTTGCCTTTTTGGTGCAGTTGTAGAAAAAATAGATTTTCGCTTCGAAAATTCTTATAAATATCATCAGTGCTTGCTATTGAGACTGCGAATATAGCTTGAGATTTTTGGGAGAGATTCTGAACATGATACGGAGAACGACGCGAAATACCGTGAGATATTCCATTTTATTGACACCCCCCGTGCGCCAAGCAAGAAAATCCAAGTATAAACTCACTTACTCATGCCACGTACTACCTACGAATACGTAATATATAACAAACACCTGTACGTAAGATATTTTTACGTATTTTACATACGTAATATATAAAATATACGTATATATCTTTAAATATTTTACATACGTAATATATAACAATATACATAATATAAATGATTGCTAAGAGTCTGAATAAAATAAATAGATTTTTTGCCGAGTCCCCCGCCGACTCGGAGCGGGCAGGGGGGAGTTTCCCGGGCGACCGCGCACAATTGCCGCTTTTGCTTCCTCCCTCCCCCTCCCCCTCCACAACCTCCCCCCGCGCTTCGTCTGCGGTCGGACGGAGCCCCAGGGAACCCGAGCAACTTTCCCCGCGCTTACCGACTTTCGCCTACTTCCGCACTGCGCGCCCCCACCCCCACCCCCACCCCCACCCACCCCCGCGCGCCCACACACCCCTCCCGCACCCACATCCACGGCTGGCGAAAAAAAACATCGAGCAGAAACATCGTATATTATAACTCCGATGTTTTTGCTTTCAATGTTTTCTTAAGATCGATGTATCGTCCAGAAAAAATCGATGTTTTGAAAAGATCTCATAATATGAATAACATTCTTTTTGTGGATTGCTCGCAATCAACAGCTATTGACAACTGTCACTGTTGTCGATCCCCAAGCGGCACAAAACGGTTTGCTATTAGGGACTTTCTAAAGAGTTGTTACCTGTTTTGATTATTTTGTACGTGGTAACATTGTTAAACTGCATTTAAACTTTGACTGCGTAGAACGTTGATTAGGAAATGAAGATGAATGACAGTGAAATTTACAGAAGAATATACTTTTAACTAATATAGACCTGATATGTTATCACGTACGAACCAGGGCATTTTATTTTAAATATTTCATCAAATTTAAAATATCGATATTTTAAACATCGAAAGTTTTAGTCGATGCTTCATCATTAATCGAAAACCTCTTGGTGATGTTTCAAAGTATCGCTATATCGATGTTTTTCTACAGTTTGTCATCCAAGCCCACCTCGTCGCGTCCACACATATCACACATCACCCACCCATCCCCCCTGCATTCTCTCCCCGCGTTTCCACCCCGCGGCCCCCTGCATCCTCGCCCCCACTACCACATCCCACCCCCCCATCCACACACCCCAGCGTCCACGCTGCTCCGCCCACAAACCGCGTCCCCAGTCGCGCCTAACACACAATCACGTTCACTGCTTCTTCACGGGCCAACCTCCGTCATGCTTCCATTCCCTACTGTGCTCACCCCCTCACCCTCGCCCCCGCCCCGCCCCCCGCCCCCCCCCGCCCCGCCCACGCCCCGCCCACGCCCCGCCCACGCCCCGCCCACGCCCCGCCCACGCCCCGCCCACGCCCCGCCCACGCCCCGCACACGCCCCGCACACGCCCCGCACACGCCCCGCACACGCCCCGCACACGCCCCGCACACGCCCCCCGCCCACGCCCCGCACACGCCCCGCACACGCCCCGCACACGCCCCGCCCACGCCCCGCACACGCCCCGCACACGCCCCGCACAACGCCCCGCACACGCCCCGCACACGCCCCGCACAACGCCCCGCACACGCCCCGCACACGCCCCGCACACGCCCCGCCCACGCCCCGCCACGCCCCGCACACGCCCCGCACACGCCCCGCCCACGCCCCGCACCCGCAGCACGCCCCGCACACGCCCCGCACACGCCCCGCACACGCCCCGCACACGCCCCGCACACGCCCCCGCACCGCCCCGCACACGCCCCGCACACGCCCCGCAACACGCCCCGCACACGCCCCGCACACGCCCCGCCCACGCCCCGCCCACGCCCCGCCCACGCCCCGCACACGCCCCGCACACGCCCCGCCCACGCCCCGCCCACGCCCCGCACACGCCCCGCACACGCCCGCACACGCCCCGCACACGCCCGCACACGCCCCGCACACGCCCCGCACACGCCCCGCACACGCCCCGCACACGCCCCGCACACGCCCCGCACACGCCCCGCACACGCCCCGCACACGACACTAAGTGGTGATTGCCAGTTGCAAATGGCAAGGAGCGACGTTGACAGGTTGTGTACCACTGAGCACGTCATCCCTGGACACGAAAATTAACACTTGAAATAAATACTTATGAAAGTAACTAAATCATATACTCATATTGTGTGAAGCAACAGCTACAGAAGCACAACTGTCAATCACCAACTTATTTAATCGGACCATAGCTATGCAGGATGAGTCAGGAGATGCTTAGAGGGGAGATATTTCTGGTGATTCTGAACAAAAAAAAAAAACTTCTAATAAACATATGCCCTTTTCTTACCATTTCAGGGTAACGAATGAAAAACAACTAGGAACGGGAAAAAATCAGTTGACAGTAAATGAGATAGTGTTACGTTGTGGTTTGTTTAATGGTGTAAGTGTCCTCACAAAAGATGTTCAAACAGTGCACTGTCAACTTCAATGCATTTTGCTACTCTTGCATGCAGGTGTTGTGTTGCTGATCTGAGCTCATTTCTACGATCCTTGACTTGAGCACAAACATCTAAAATACGAGCGATTCACCCCTCAAAGCATGTACCTTTCTTCCTGACTCACCTGTATATCTACGACGAATTCAGCCGTTGGCCGGATGCGAATTCTAGCGGCTATCTGCTCTCGTAGGCACATTTCCGTCGTTTCTCCGATCCATACAAAGTAAATGCCGGACCTGTATCCTAACAAACGAGTCACGGACCGCGCGCAGTCTTCCCTTGTTGATCAATGAGTTTCCGCGCGCGTCCACTGACAAGGTCGCTAATTCCGTCAGTGAAATGCACGTTTTATCACGCAATGTGGTGGTGATCTTGCCCCGCTGGTTCGCGAGATTCGGCGACGACCTAAACGTCAGCTTGTTGGCTTTCTTTCAGCCAGGTATCAACACCAGCTGATCAGCGCCTCAGACAGGTCAAGCTTTAAGTTCGTAACTCCCAACATGCGTGATGGTGTAATGAATGTAAGTGTATATAAGCAGGGGTGAGAATAGGACAAGAAGAGGAAGGAAAGATCGCGCGCGGTTCATGGCCCGTTCGTTAGAGTATTGCTCCGGCATTCGCCTGGTGATGTTCGTAGAAACCTCGTAAATCTACCGATCAGAGCAGCGAGCCGCTATATTTCTCCTGCTGAGAGAGACTGGATTTCGACCTAGCTTGTAGCAAATGTCGCCAACGGGACTCGACCCCAAGGGCCTCCCGGCGAGAGGCTCTGCAGTGGCATCAGCTGATGCTGTCAGCCATCTAAGCCGACGTTCGTCGGTCCGAAGACGGCGGTGAAGGTAAAGTCGGGGGCGGCGGAGGTGGCGGAGACTGAGGCGGCGGCGAAGGGATGACGGCGGAGGAGTCTGTTGGGTGGTGGCGTTGGTGGCGAAGGAGGCAGTGGCAGGGACGGTGGCGGAGAGAAAGGCGGCGTGTGGGATGGAGGAGGAGGCGGTCAAGGTGGCGGTGAAAGAGGCGTTGAAGGCGGCGGTGGTGAAGGAAGCGGCGAAGACGGCGGTGAAGGAGATGAGAAAGGAGGTGGTGAAGGAGGCGGTGAAGGCGGCGGTGAAGGCGGCGGTGAAGGCGGCGGTGAAGGCGGCGGTGAAGGCGGCGGTGAAGGCGGCGGTGAAGGCGGCGGTGAAGGCGGCGGTGAAGGCGGCGGTGAAGGAGGCGGTGAAGGAGGCGGTGAAGGAGGCGGTGAAGGAGGCGGTGAAGGAGGCGGTGAAGGAGGCGGTGAAGGTGGCGGTGAAGGTGGCGGTGAAGGTGGCGGTGAAGGTGGCGGTGAAGACGGCGATGAAGGCGGCGGCGAAGGAGACGCTGAAGACGGCGGTGAAGGCGGCGGCGAAGGAGACGGTGAAGACGACGGTGAAGGAGGTGGCAGCGGAGGCGGAGCTGACGGTGGAGTGGCAGGTGAAGGCGGCGGGTGGGGGTGGAGGCGAGGCCTGAGGCGGTGGCTAGGGGCGGTCGGCGGCCCTGCATCTTCACCGTCGCCCTCGTGGCGAAACCCGTTTACGCGGGAGTGCCGGGGGCCGGGGCGGGGTGGGCAGGAGGGGGCTGCGCTGATGCGATTTGGGGCGCGTCGTTTGGGCGCCGCCGCCGGAAAAGCGGCTGCCCCGGAGCGCAAATGGCTCCGGGCGGCCGCCCCGGAAGGCGCCGCGCCCCGCCCCGCCCCGCCCCGCCCCCAGCGATTGGGTTAGCGCGTGGATGGCAGTCGACGCAGCGCAAGAGGCTTCCGAGACGGCACTCCTTGCGTCGTAAAAGCTGCTCCTCACCGCTGGCTTCAATAAGGGTTTTTTTTCTACTCCCATTTTATAATACTGTACTCTGATGGCTGTAACCAGATGAATAATGATAGTCACTTTAATACAGTTTTCATTACGATATAGGTTCTTCAGCAATCACAGAGAAAGTTACAAACCAAGTATTAACATTTCATTAATTATTGAGAATCGTTCTAGTAATGTTTCGTTCGATTGTGTCCATTAAAATTGCATTTGATATTAAATTATGTTTGTCAGTTGAAATTTCTTTGATTAGTAGTATTTTTCGTGGAATATTATTTAAAATAAATTGGATCGTAACTTTATTTCGATCCTATTTGACTAGCACAGTACTCCCTCGCAGGCGGACTGGTGGCCAAGCTACCTGCAGCAGCTTGCGAGGGTAGGGTTAGAGAGCGTCCGGTAGGTGGCGTTGGTTGAATCCTTTATGTGAACGGTCACGAAGCGATTCAATGTAAAAAATTGAACTTATAAAAGTCGTATGAAACTTGATGTAATTGGTTTAAATACACTGGTGTGAAGTTTACGATACGAGCGAGGAACGAGAACGTACACAAATTCCGAGAATATGAAACATGGTAGGGACTGTGTAAGAAATATACAGACAGACGAAATGCCAAATTGTTGGACGCCGCTTCGTTCGCTCCACAATTTTATTTCGCTGCAGGCTTTATGATCAATCAATTTCATTTTATTGTGTTAAACAGGGCGACAACACTGGACCAATATTGTTGCCTCGACAATGCTACACTTTTTTTTTAATTTTTAAAACATTTACAGTCCTTGCTTATAAAGAAGTTTGAGCTTTCTACTGTATCAAATGTAATTTTTGTCGTAAATGAAATATAGCGAGTTCCAGATGTATTATCACTTGCTAATATTAACCAGTTTTGAAGGATAGACACTCAAATTTTAATAAAACGTTAAAATTAATCAAATGAACATACCTGTCCCCATTTTTCCAAAGACCTTTTTCCAAAGACTTTTTCCAAAGGTCCAAAGACCTTTTTCAAGAAGGTCTTTGTCGATGTCTGTGAGGTTACAATTAGCGGAGCAAAATAGCGAGTTTTAAGTTCGAAGAACGAGTGTTTTTAAATGCAAAGATTAGCAAGTACAGGTATATTGCAACGGTCTACTACAACATGCGTTGACATCTAAGTAAATCTAAAACATTTTAATTGCATTTTCGGAAACACTGTTCATAGCAAACAGTTGTGTTTCTCCAGGATTTGTAAACCTCGCTCATTTTATAAATTTTGGAGAATAAGTACCCAACGGCTTGGAACAATTTTTGGTGAGGCTTTCTATGCGTATAAATCCGTAAGTAGTACTTTTCTCTTTTGAAATATCTACAACTCTTCCCATTGTGCGATGAAATCGAAGTAACTAAGCTACGAGAAGTAACTGGAAGTAAAATAAAACGGAGTAGCAAGAAGAAGAATGTCTGATATAAACATGGACCTTTTTAAATCCCAATCTCCGACGGGGTGAAAAATGGATGAATGCAAAGGAAGTTTTTATGTATTTTGGCCGGTGAATACTTTATTTCCAACTCCAATGTCTTTTTTCAAATGTATTGCACCTTATCAGGGATTAAACCACTTTGCAGGTTTGAGATAGTATACAACACTGAAGCAAGTTAAATAAAATTAACTCAAAAGCACGGAGGTACTTGCAAATTAACCCAAATCCTTTGGGAACCTCATTTATGTTGATTTTTTGCTCAGGACAGTGGTGAGATGGGTGTGAGGAGGAACGGAGTGATCTTAGGATTAAATGTATATGATGGTTATGGGGATCTAAATTGATTTTTGGGATTTGTGATTTGATTCTGGTAGGACCATTACTGGATTTTCCTAGGTTATAGAGTATGACACCGGCATTTGTATTTATAGTCGCAACAACTGTAGGTAATTAGCACCTAAACATTAACAGTACAATATTCAATGCATAAACGTATAGCACAGAGCAGCAGAATATATAAAAATAAAATCAATAAACTGGTAAAACTAAAACAGAACGAACTTTGTCGCGCTATTTCCAACATTTCCAATTTTCGAAAATTCGGATAAATCCACGAAAATGAAGTCTGCTCTACATTTTAAACGTTATTTAACCTATCCGAGGAAAAACTGGGTGTCATTTTTCAGAAAAAAACTTTTTATAAATTGCATTAACTTTAAGCAGAAATTAAGTGAAAATGCCTGTTTTTTCAAAACATTTATCACGACGTTATGTAAGTACTTCATTTTTCACAGAGAGTTCATTCGATGAAACATCTGTCACGAATATTGTACTTTTCCGGAACCAGGTCAATGCAATAGAGTTTTTTCTGTCGAAAAATCGCCGATTCCTGCAGCAGCATTACAATGCTTTCTCTTTACTACGCGAGTACGTAGTAAAACTAGAAAGTAGAAACAATAGATAGAAGTAACACTTCTATTTGTAAAATCGTCTGTATTATCTAGTCTATATTATTAAATGAATAGGGCCACCGATTTTTCACAACAGACAAAAATGGTTTTATTCAGATTTTCAGGTAGAAAGATCAGAGATTACATAGCGATGTTTCGGGGTCGCTATGTAAACTCTTACCTTTCTGCCTGAAAATCTGAATAAAAAACAAAGTCAAAGAACACATTTTGCACCAAAGAAATTTATGCTTTCGTAGGTTTCAAAAACATTTTTGTCTGTTGTAAAAAAGCTGTGATCATATTCATTTAAGAACTGATAGAAGTAATAATGTCGTAGAAAAATAATTAAGGTACCTACAAGATTATTCTCCTGCTCAAGGCAGCTACTAGAAAACAATTCAAGGCATCACAATCATCCCACGAAAGCATAAATTTCTTTGGTGCAAAATGTGTTCTTTGACTTTGTCTCGCGTGCGTTCAACCGCCGCCAACGAAAACAAAAAGGAGGCGCTCGTGAAAGTGTTGGAGCGGCCTGCAAGCTCTTTGGCTCGGCGCTCGGCCTTGGCAACGCTCCACGGCGACACGAGGAGGCAGTCGCCGGCACGCCACCGCCCCGCACCGCGTACGCGCTGTCCACTCACCTTCATTTCCCCGACGACCCTTCGAGAATCAGGCAAACATACAGACGATCGATCGATTGATGGATTGTTCGTGATTTCGGATGCGTTAACTACAGAGGTCATTCGTCCCGTAAGTGTAGTGCGTGTTTCTTATCGAGAGCCGGCTGTGATCTTTTCCCCGCTGGATGGCGAGATCCGGCGCCGACCTACCGTGGACTAGCGGGGTTTCCCTCGTGGGACAAGCTATAAGCTCCCGACCGGTCTCCCGGCATGTGTGGTAGTGTAGTGCATGTTAGTGTTAAGTGTGTAAATAAGTGTGTAAATAAGGGGTGGGGATAAGACAAGGAAGAGGAAGGACAGATCACGCACACACATTAACATGCACTGCACTACCACACACGCCGAGAGCTTAGAGCTCCGCTGGGGGCTGAAGGCGGAAGGCTGAAAACGCAAACTCCTACAAGCCGACGAATACAGTGGCGCCGGATTTCACCTTGCACTGAGGGACTGTTTGATTGATTGATTGATGTTTCCGGGCGCGTCAACTACTTAGGCCATTAGTCCCGTCAGTGTAGTGCGTGTTTTTCCTCGGGAGGTGGTGATCTTTTCCCCGCTGGATGGCGAGATCGGGCGACGACCGAGCTTTAAGCTCCCGACCGGTCTCCCGGCATGTCTGGTAGTGTAGTGCATGTTTGTGTGTATGTAAGGGGAGAGGATAGGAAGAGGAAGGAAAGATCGCGCGCGATCCGTGGCCCGTTTGTTAGGGTACTGCTCCGGCATTCGCCTAGCGTTGATCGGAGAAACCACGGAAAACTACCGATACAGCAGTCGGCCGCTAGAATCCTCCTCCAGCCAGCGACTGAATTCGACCTGACAAGCAAGTGTCGAAAGTCCTGCCGCCGTGGGGAGTGGAGTCATAGGACCTCCCGGTCAGAGGGAGTGCAATGACACCAGTTGATACCTAAAGCCACCTCTCCCGGTCTCTCCATTTACTCGCATACACACTTACATGGACTGCACTACCACACATGCCGAGAGCTGAGAGCCTAGAGTTTCTCTCCGCTGGGGGAGATACCTAAAGACGGAAACTCTCACAAACCGACGAAAAGAGCGGCGCCGAATCTCACCTTCCACTGAGGTAACGAACACCGCCACCCCCGGGGATAAAACACGACCTGCACTTACAGGATCAATTACCACAGCTGCTGTGGCGCCCGGCATCAAAATAATCAGTCAACCAACCACTCAACGCCCCCGCCCCTTCAAGGTCCTCCCTCACCGCCGCGCCGCCGAGCGGAGCCCGCGCGTATTAATAGTGGCGGTGCCTTTGATTGGCTGCGGAAGTGGACGGGACGCCGCCAAGCGCCCCCCCCCCCGCCGCCCCGTGACTCAGCGCCCCGCCGCCCGTCCACTCACGCTTCCACTTCGCACTCCACACGGGCGGTGGCCAGCAGCCGCAAACGAGACCTCGAAATACAGCAGCCCTCGCTGTCCCCATTCAAAGAGGTTTGGCGTTCGGCTTCGGCCGACAATTATGAAAAGAGTAGTGCACTTTTGCGAACATTTCGCAATTTATAGATCGTTTTCCCACTCCCGTTGTATAATGCTGTTATTTGATGGCTGCGACCAGTTGCATAATGATATCCATTTCGATACAGATTTCAATATGATACAGGTCTTGACCAATTACAGAGAAGTTTACAATCCAAATATTGACAATTATTGAGAATTGATCTAGTAAATATTCCATTCGATTGTGTACATTAAAATTGCATTCGATATTATTTTATGCTCGTCAGTTTTAATTTCTTTTAGTAGTAGAATTTTATTTAGCGAAATATTATTTAAAATAAATTGGATTGTAATTTCACTTTGATCCTATTTGACTACTGCAGTCCTCCCTCACAGGCGGAAAGGCCATCTGCGGCAGCATGCAAGGGTAGATTAGGGAGCTGTGCTGAAGCTAGGTGGACTTTGCTGAATCCTGAGTATCAACTGCCACGAAACGATTCAATTTAAAAGTTAAACTTACGAAGTCGTAAAGAAAGTACCGTATGAAACTCGATGTAATGGGTATTAATACACTCGTGTGAAGTTAACGAAACTCGCTAGTTCCTCGCTCGTATCGTAACATTCCACTCGTGTGTTAATACTCATCATTACATCATCGTTTCATAATGTACTATTTCAGTGCGGAAACAAACATTTACCTCCGCTGTTTATTCATTGGAAAGCATAACTTCGCGGTGGCCGTGCGGCAAAAATGGAGTTCGTAACTCACATCCAAGTGGTTTACGCGTACGCCAATGGTGTCGAGGTCTTCTACTGGTGGCAGTGGCACGCGTCGTGGCACCGTAGCAAGCCACGAGCTTCTCTGCGCAACTAGCGTCGTGAAAGGTAACTATTAGTTTTACTACGGGGATGGCGTTGTCTGGTGGTAGGGTAATCAACTGGGCGGAGGAGCGATATCGTCGTGGCACTCGTGCAACGGACTCCCGCTCGTGGCATCGACCTTGACAGCACTGGCGTACGCATTTTGAATTGACCAATTCTGACCCTAACGTCCTTCGACACATCATTTGCAAGTCAAGACAGACTTTCTGAACTAGTTTCAATTTCAAAGTGATTCAATTCAACAATTTCAAAGTGAAAATGTTTTTATACTGGAACCCCGATTTCGAAAGGCCAGGCTCTTAAACTGTACTTCACATCATACGTTCGGTTATATCAGGGCTTTCCAACTGGCGACTCGCGGGCCGCAAGCGGCTCACAGGATCTTTTGTGCGACCCACTACTGCTTTGAAACATTTTATTATAACAACCAATACAATTACAAAATTTTATTTAATTGTATATTTCTATTAAATTATATATTAATTTTCTCTTTGTATGTGCATTAATCATTAAGTATGTTGAATAAAAGTAATAATATTTGTTTCATTATAATCTCAGTAGATAGGGTAAAAAACATCTTAAATTACGGTGCGGCCCGCGGCTTAACTACAATTTGATATGTTGTTCTGTGCCCCTCCAAGTTGGACAGCTCTGGGTTATATACGATGGATAAACATTCTAATGTTTCAAGACTATCATTAAGAGACATGCCTGTGCGATTAAATAGCGTACGTTAAGTCAGCGTACGTCAGTTCTTTAGTATTCCACAGAACTAAATATTTTGCCTATTTCTTGCAAGCCGACACCGCTTACAGAAAGAGGGAACCCAGAATATCGACGCTCCCAAAAGCATGATAGAAAGTGTAAAAAGCTCTCATTTTGTAACTTACAGTTTAAAGAACATAATTCGAGGTTTTTTCCTCAAAAAACTTTGTTTAAGGGCCCAGGATCAAACATACAAGTAGCATTTCAGGCGATTTTAATTAATTAATGTGGTTTAACGAAATTTGAATGTATTGTGACAAAAGCGTATTCTATATTCTTTTGCTTAATACCTCATCCTTCATTTTGTGATTGCTAGTTGCATAGAAAAGGGGAAGTTTGCAAGAGAAATAATATTACAACAGCTGGAACCACGTGAAAACTCCACACGTTGTAAATAATTGTTTAATAAATAAAATTCCTTCTTAGCAGAACATAACATCAAACAGCCACACCCCGAACTGAAAGTTACAGCGTTCAATGTCAGCTATTGTGCGACCGTATTGCTAAGTGCTGTCATTAAATTGCACAAAACACGAAAACTCCTATACCGTGAAATTCCTTTTCTTCCTTTATCTTTAAATTTTATTTTACACAGATTTTGGATTTCTGCACTTTTCTCGCCTTGCATGCTCTAGAGTTGGGACACGCCAAAAAAGAGAAAGAATTTCTCTAGAAAAGTAAGTTGTTTTTGTTTTTTTATTTAAGGTCTCATCAACTACTAGGTCATTAGCGACCACTATCGGATTTAACGTTTTGGTATGACGATGAAACGATATGGTGATGGTGAAAGGATGAACACATACAACCATGCCTGAGGCGGGATTCGAACTCGCGACCCCTCGGTCACTACAGCACTACTGCTTTAGCGATCTCGGCCACAGGACTGACAGTATCCTTCTTTATACTGTTACTTCAATAATGTGGGCCCCACCTACCTCACCTGCCCCTTCTCATTTCCCGACAATTCGCCCACACCTGTCCTCCATTTGTTCTTCCTACTGTCTCCACATGTCCCCGATTGCTCCCACTGAGCATGTGTTCCTCCGAGAACACGACAATAGGGTTTAAGGGCCTAGGATTCATTGTATCCGAGGTGTGGGTATTGATAATGCATGTTCCAGTAATGTTTTGTAAGTCACAATCCGCAAACTTCTATTTTTCCTCTTAAATCTTTCGGAAGTAGACTTTCGAGTAGATAGTCTCTTATAAATTGTCCAAAACAGACATATGTCCTTAGCGTGTTATTTATAAAGAAGGTGAATTATAATATGACATAGGATACCTTTCACTTACACCGTTACTACCACGATAAAAGCATCTCTTATTCACTAAATCTCGAACACACGACCTCAGTTGACGATTCCCCCGCACTTGTCTGGGGCAACTGATTCTGCTGTTGTCTCTCCGTCCGGGTTGAAGTGGCGTAGTGTATTTGCAGCTGGTTGCAGGAAGTTTGGACGGGGCTGACGACACAAATAGGGCATCAATGTGGCAACCGTAGGAGCCAGTCCAACTGAAAAAATCGACTCACGATCACTAAGATTGGAGCCATCTGGGGAGTAATTCATAGTGACCCCAACCTCCCCCCCCCATTTCCTCTCACACGTTTATACTCTTATCTCCCCCAATATAGGACAGTATTCTTAGATATATCACCTATATTTTAAAGGTATATGATAACTTAACTTACGCCACTCTGCTTGAGGGTGCTACGAGAAGGGCGAAGAGGGCGGCAAAATGTTACAGTAACTGTCTAACAGCCTTCGGAGCGACGCCTTTGATGGCAGCACTCAAGGCGCCTCCCCCACCCCCACCCCCAGGCCCCTCCTCTCCTTGCCCCTTCGTAGTGTCGCAGTCGCATGCAGACGTTTTTGCTCTCAAGGCGGCAGTAATGAAACTAACGATGTGGATGAGTCTGATTGATGTTTCCGGACGCGTCAACTACTTAGGTCATTGCTCCCGTAAGTGTAGTGCGTGTTTTTTCTCGGGAGGCGGCGATGATATTTTTCCCCGCTATATGGCGAGACCTGGCGCCGACCTACCGTCGACTAGCGGGGTTTTCCCCTCAACCAGGTATCTCCCACCAGTGGGGCACCGCCCCAGATGGGACAAGCTGTAAGCTCCCTACCGGTCTCCCGGCATGTGTGGTAGTGTAAAGCATGTTAGTGTAAGTGTGTGTGTAAGGGGAGAGGATAGGACAAGGAAGAGGAAGGAAAGTCGCGCGCGATTCGTGGCCCGTTTGTTAGGGTACTGCTCCAGCATTCGCCTGGGGCTGATCGAAGAAACCACGGAAAACTACCCATCAGAGGAACCGGACGCTAGAATTCTCCTCCAGACCGACTGAATTCGACCTAGCTGACAAGCTAGTATCGAAAATCCTGTCGCCATGGGGAGTGGAGTCGTAGGACCTCCCCGGTCAGAGGGACTTCAGTGACATCAGGTTGATGCACTGAGCCGTCTCTTCCGGTGTACGAGTCTGAAATGAACGTAAATTCTCGTACAGCCCACACGCTAGTTGCGTCCAGTACAGCTTGCCTACGTTTTGTATCATACAGCTACTACTCCTGTATGCGAAGTTGACATCCTTGTTTGGTTATGCACAGTAGTTTCAGTGTGATAGATATTTTAATTCTCATTAGTTGACAGTTATTTGTCTTGTGCCCAATAGTACGACTGACGTTAAATCTATATTACTAATTTCAAATGCGCGCAGAATTTGAGAGAAAACGAATCTGTCTATGCCTGTGTGAGAGATGTGAAAGGTTTCTTTGTATTTACACAGGAAGCCCGGTAAATCCAAAAACAATGAAGCAGATTCGACTTCCATTAACAAATGTAAATATTTGTTTACGTTACTCCATCCACTCTCACATTGCGTGTACGAGATGAAATCGCGTACTCAGTGCATCGCTGTTCACGAAGCAATTGACGTCAAGCAACTTTAAGGCTCAGAAGAATAGCCCGCTCCCACTAATATTTAGGATTCACATGCAGCATTATGGAACTGGATTGTTTTATATTTTTGATATGTAAAGAACTATTTAACTAGCCACTTCAGAGTTCGTGAGGTCTGTCTTTGTAAAAATACTTTATTGCAGTTTTCTACACGAGCCATTTATTTTCTTAAAATGGCGTGATACTTTCAAGCACAAAACAGCAAATAGTTTTGCTCAGAAATTTTGCTGCTGGAGGTCACAAATAAACTATATAAACGAATTCTTTAATCAAAACTTTAAATATTTTACGGTAAACCCTCTCGCTACATTTCCTAATTTTTATACACGTAGGGCTCAACGAGTGGGTTATTGGGTGGTTTATTCGTGGGTTTTTCCACAATACTTGGCAACTATATTCCATCAGCGAATACAGCGACAGGAATAGAAATTCACGAAAGGTCACTGAACGTCACTAGACTTGTTCTCAATGTTGGAACCAAAATGGTTCCTGCTTCCACGAGCCAAAGAGGAAATTGAAACATACAAGGGAGAGGAAATTGAAACATGCGTAAATAGAAACATTTGTTTAACAAATGTTTCTATTTACGCATGTACATTACTCGTAGCTCTTACACTTCAAATCAAACCTAGTTATCCCTACTCTATGTCAACAATGAGTTGAATGTCACTGGCCGAGAGTTATTCGTCTGTGGTTTCACTCGAGCAGTGGGCTCCAGGTCGACAATTATTGCGACCGGAAGACCTCCACCCAACATGGAAATCGTGCGTACCTAACTCAATTCCCTTGGCACCGCTGTGTTTAGTTTTTCTTTCTAAATTTAGTTTCTTTGTTTATCTCTTTAGTGAAAGTTCTAGGAGGGAAATTTATTTGTTTTTTTTGTTTGTTTTTTTGGGTTTTCGTTGAGTTTTTTAAATGTTACTTTTTTAAATATCTATTGTGTATCACAAAATCCAAAAACAGTTCCTATGATTTTTTGCAGGTATATTTATACAAATATAACTAAGCGTAGAAAAAACACTTAATACGTAGGATAATTTGAATGAGGTTCCTCTTGTGAAATCCTTCCCGGTTATTTGTCACAACCAAAGATTGTTAGAAGAGGGCAACACATTTGATGAAAAAAAAACGTATCACAGCAATAAATAGATAATGAAAACAACGATTTTGGTTGAAGGATTTTTTTTACAAATAGGTATAATTTCCTTTTCAGTCATTACAAGGAGTAGGAGAAAGATAACTTTTATGTTTCGTAACTTGTATACAGTGTGAAGCTCTTTAAAACAAAACTTATACTATGCGTATAACATTATTATAAAACTAGTTATACACATTCCCTTTGAAGCCCCATGACAGCTCTTGGTCCGCGTGCTCGCTTTCCACTACGTGGTGGCGGGTTCGACTCGCGGTCGAGGAGAGACTATAGTGTGCGTTTTCCTTGCAATGTTCCAGAATGTCCAGAATGACGATGAGAAAATTCACTTATCAGGTTGAGAAGACCGGAATACGGCGTGGGGATGTCTACGAGCTAACCACACGTACCTCCTTAACCCATGGCCGCGAGGCAGGGACGTCGCCGGTAGGCCTGAGCCCGTTCACCGGCTGCCGCGCCAAGTACATACATACATATTCCCCTCGCAGCGGCTGAGTTGACTCCAAGGCAGCATTCTGTCCGAGAGGTCCAGAGCTCGAGCTCCGACGCCGGCGGATTTTCGGCACCAGGTCGACTGTTTGAAGAATTCTAGCGGCCGGCTGCTCTGATCGTTAGTTTTTCGCGATTTCTCCCATCAATACCAGACGGATGCCGGAGCAGTATCCTAAAACACTGGCCGCGGACTAGGCGCCATGTTTCCTTTCTCTTTTCTTAATCACAGACACACAATTACACTGGAGACATGGTTCAGTGCAGCAACTGACGGGCCAAAAGACCGCGCGCGATCTTTCCTTCCTCATCCTTGTCCTTGTCCTATCCTCACCTTTTACTCACACTTACACTAACATGCATTACACTATCACACATGCCGAGAGACCGGTCGGGAGCTTAGAGTTCGTCTTGGTTGGGGCGGTGCCCCGCTGGTGGGAGATACCTAGTTGAGGGGAAACCCCGCTAGTCGACGGTAGGTCTCGGATCTCGCCATCTAGCGAGGAAAGATCATCGCCACCTCCCGATGAAAAAACACGCACTACACTTACGGGACTAATGACCTCAGTAGTTGACGCGCCCGGAATCACGAACAATCAATCAATCATACCCTTACACCTACCCTTCACTACTACAGACGCCGGGAGCCCAGTCGGAAGAATAGAGAACGACGCGGCTGCAGGCGGTACCCCACTTGGAGAGATACCTTGGAGGGGAAATTCCTCGCAAGCCAACGTGGATGTCGGAGCCAGATCTGGTCATCCAGTGCGGAAGGAATGGCGCCACACGGAATGAAACCTTAACTACACTCACGGGACTAATGACTAGCATGCAAGACGAAAATGGTGAGGAAGGAAAAATATCGCGCGGTCTGTGGCCCGTCTGTAGAACCCTACTCTGGCATTCTCCTGGTATTCATCGGTTCATAAATAGAAGTAATAAACGCAGTTAATGTTCAATCGTGATGATAGAATGTCAAACAAATGGAACATATTATTGTTAACTTTCATGGAACTTACTGGTAAATAAGCGTTAATATTACACGGAAGCTGTCTTAATTGTGACCTTTACAATAATGTCATAAATGAAACGCACATCTTTTAGGTTCAAGCTCAATTCAGACAATATCTGCGTTGATTACTAAACTAATTACTGAAGATAAACGAAACTCACCATCTCCAGACATTACTCTAGCAAGATGTCAAGCGTCAAAAACGCCGAACAGTGACACAGAAGACCGGATCGCCAATCACTGAAGAGGTTTAGGAACAAAAATAGAATTAGGTTTCCTGCAGCAGTTTCCTCGTACAAAACTCACGCACGGATCTCGTTTGTTAATTGGGCCTGCCTTGTAGTCATTTGCGCGTATCAGATACACGCGACAAATCGTACGCGCCCCAAGCCAAGTGAAATGTCGGCTTTCGCCTTCTCTTCAGCTCCGCCCGCATGAATATTCATACGCCACTTGACGGGGTGCGTGTTCTCATCGTGCGAGATGCGTGACGAAACAAACTACGTTTCCTTGTGGCGCAACGACGGCTAAAAACGTCAAAGTACCGCGTCGACAGCAGAAGACAGCGATGATCAGACAGCGACAAAGGCGGAGAAGGTATTATTCTTTCGCGGCAAAAACTATTATTCTTTCATGAAGAACATATTGAGGGTTAAGGCCACAAATTTATAGCTAATTTGCCTTTGAAAATATTTTTTATTATATAGGAGCGAATATTTTGTCAACAAAACTTGAAAATAAAACCCTCTTTTTTCTGTATTCAAAATTCGACTAGAATATGGTTTAGGATAGAGATCACAGAATTATGAAAACGTGAAAACAAATTTCACTTCTCCCCATACCTCGTCACACACAGTTTTAAACTGTTTTTGACGTAAATAAATAAAGAAAGAAAGAAAGAAATGGATGAGAAAAAGGAAACGAAAGATAGAAAGAATGGAAGAAAGAAATAGAAAAAGAGAAAGAAAGAAAGAAAGAACAGAAAAAAGACAGGTGGTGATATAGATTGATCTGTTTTAAAGCCAAAATGTCATGCCAACATTACATTGCGCAAGTTTAAATGCATTCTTCTTGTATTGTGCTTCTGAAAGTGCAGTAAAAATATGTTATAGTACTTTATGCAATTAGTTTATAATGTTAAGCTTTATCGCATGAGTACAGGTTTTGTAAACGAGCGACGTTAGGAGCGAGATTTCAAATTTGTACGAATGCAATAAAGCAAAATTATAAACTAACTGCATACGCTTTTTTTTTGTGTGACAGCATTACAAATTTCTAAGAGAATCAAACTTAATTTTGCCAAACAACGTTCCTGTGGTGTCTCGGGTACTTAACATCCGTGCGAGAAAACTGTGGCCGACTGTTCCATTTACCTCTACCTCCCCACGATTCTCTCACTGCGATTGGCTGAATGTGTGATGACGCAATCATTCGTGCCAAAAAATCTAATACGACATCATTTGTGCCGAAAAAACGCCCGATTATGAGCGATTTCTTGTAGCAGAAAAGGTTGTTTATAATGCAGGAATACAAAAAAAAAATCATTGCACTGCCTTATCGAGTCCGGCATTCTTTAGAGCCGAACGACGAATTTTGAAGATCGGCTCAGCGTCATTAGTGGTAGGGGTGAGTTGAAAAAGGAAAGTGATTAACCCCAGAGAATTTTCTCCCCCTCCCTTCCCTCTTTTACGCCCCTGCACCGTCAAATGTCACACCTGTACTTGACGCTGGGTGCAAGAGTAACAACAAGAAATCATTCTCTGTAATACATCATAACATAAAAGTAGTGATGCGTAAAGGAGGATAAGAGTTACAATTAATGTACGGATTAAAGTAAGTACCGTATATTTGTTCACAAGAAAGCGATATCTGAGTTCAAGAAGTATGCAATTTACAAAGAAGAAAAATGATATCGAAGCATATCTATCTGTCTCTCCATAAACTCTTAATTTTAACCAAAAAAATCTTCCTAACTATTGGCGAATATCATACACTAAGATGGTAAAAAGTACATCATAATAATAATTAAATTACGTAATCTAGCAGAATAGCAAATTAAACCACGCCTGAATTTTAGCTTGATTAATGCACTACTCTCTCGCGAGTGTTTGTGAAATCACGCAAGCATTCTTTCGACTTACTTAGTGTCATTGAAACATTGTACTCAAAAGGTCACCGCCTAATACGTTTCTCCATATCTGTGCCGACAATCAAGATAATCTGCAAAAACTAGGGCGAGCTAATTACTTTTGTAAACCGCACCAATGGGTAAACACGCATTAACACTTACGCAATTGATTACACTTACATACGCGTGGCATACAAATTAATTTGCAAAATAACATTTGCCGGAAGTATCTGAAATATTCTTCAGTAAAAATAAAATTTTACTAGTTTCAGTCTGATGTATACTCAACATACCTTATAAAATGTATTTTCAAATCTTTTCAAATTACACTTAAAAAGTAGTGTAGTTTTGTAGCGAACTACATAACTACAAACATGTATATACAAATAACTATAAATATGACTGTCTAGGGTGTTGTGAATATTGTAACAGTTGAGATTTATTCATGACTGTTTCTTTTGTAGAAGAAAGAGGAACTGATCCTCACTCTCGGAATAATCGCAGGTACTTCTAAAATAGATGTTACTTTTCGTAATATTCTGAGTGTTATTTTCACTCTACTCTATTAAAGAAACAGAAAATTGAGAGTTTTTTATAAATGTAGTTTTTTTAAGTAATCACTATTTCCTGAATATAATTATTACATTAAAAGTTAATAAACCACTGTGTTTACTAATACGCGCTGTGAATATATCATATTTTCGAATATTTTCTGTAGAGTGAGATCATTTTGAGAAACGAGTTCATTACTGAGTGCGATGTTCAAAGATTTCGATGCTAAAAGAGCATTTTTGCATTGTTCAACGGAAAAGAATGATATCAAAGTTACGCAGGTGTATAAATTCAATGAAACAAGCACATTAATGGCGACGTATGCACAAATTGTTAGTTTTTTATATTATTGGTTTTATCAAATCACTATGTTACAAAATCGTAACATATTTACAATTAGTACGGTCAAGTGATTTGGTCCCATTCGGATATAGAAGCTCGGGAAAGATGATCCAAAGAACGAGGACATGAAGGCTGTGATTTCGAAACCAACGTAAGACAAGTATGTTTCAGTTGTTTTTGAGGCATGGAGGGCAATACGAGGATAATCTTTCTAAAACGTCTTGGCTTCACAGGCAAATGTGTGCCATTTGTGCGTTTAATTGAGGAACTGGATCCCCCTATGTTACATGCACAGAGGTACAGCGAGGGCAGCGAATACCATGGGCACGCATATAAATGTGCGGGACCGAGTTAGGTCTTGGCGATGTTCAGGAGGCGCAATGGTCTTTCGCTGTACCTGAGAGGAGGGGCAGGGACCGCGATACCGAAGATACGAACAAGTACGAAAAAGTCTAGTCCTTTCAGTAGCATCACTAGTTATTTTTTTAAATTTAAAACAGAATAGTTTGAATTTTTAATCTCTATATTTAAGCTAAACATTTTGCAGACAAAATTGCAGAGGGTGTGGATCATTACTGTGACAAGTTTGACTTCTTGGAAAGGGACTTGAAGTTTTGCCAAGATTAAATATTCTAGTAGAAATACAGAAAGGACAAGAAGAATATTAATAACAATTTTCAAATGCAGTTTTTAAGGCCTCTTTATGGAGTTATTTTTAAATGCCACATTATGAAGAAGAGAAAGAAGAAGAAGGAGGAGGAGGAGGAGGAGTCGAACAAGAAGAGGAGGAGGAGGAGGAGGAGAACAAGAAAGAGGAGGAGGAGGAGAACAAGAAAGAGGAGGAGAAGAAGAAAGAGGAGGAGAAGAAGAAAGAGGAGGAGAAGAAGAAGGAGAAGAAGAAGAAGAAGGGGAAGAAGAAGGAGGAGGAGAAGAAGGAGGAGGAGGAGAAGAAGAAGGAGAAGAAGAAGAAGGAGGAGGAGAAGAAGAAGAAGAAGGAGGAGGAGAAGAAGAAGAAGAAGGAGGAGGAGGAGAAGAGAAGAAGAAGAAGAGAGGAGAAGAAGAAGAAGAAGAAGAAGAAGAAGGAGAAGAAGGAGGAGGAGAAGAAGAAGGAGGAGGAGGAGAAGAAGAAGAAGAAGAAGAAGAAGAAGAAGGAGGAGAAGAAGAGAGGAAGATGCCTCTGGCGGTCTAATGGCCAGACGAATGGCCCATTGGCGCATTGAGTGGGAGGAGGAGCGGCGTCATCAAAAGTGCCGTGTGCAGGCCACGCGCCCACCAGAAGACGGCCAGCCGGCCCCCTTCGGCTGATCAGCCGTCTGCAGTCGGCGCACGCGCTCCGCGGGGGAGGGGGCGGAGAGAGTCGAGCCACGGCCCCCCACAGCGCCTCGCGCCACGGCCACCTGGAGACGCCACAGCGGCACCGCTAGGCCTCATGCCTGGCTATACTGCGACTTTTCTAACATTGCCTCTCAACGCACGTCTTCACGGTGCAATATTTGGCACGTCTTCACGGTGCAGTATTCGCGGCTTCCTCAGTCGTGCTGCTAGTCATCGCATGATCTCGACCGTATCAAGCAGTGCTTGCAATCGTGCGACTTCTAGCGACACGACCAAGTAAGGCGCGAAATGCCGTGTGCTATTCCATCGTGGCCGTAGGGGCTTGAGAGGCAGAGTTAGAAAAATCGCAATATAGGAGCGCATGTATTAAGAGCGAACCCCATATCAAAAATAATGCCATTTGAAATGTAATTGGGAAATAATTAATGACATTCATCTGATTCAAAGTTTCAGAAAGAAACGTTTAAATTTATTGGTTAATAACATTTCCATTGCACATTGTGTTACTTATGCACTTGCTTTGCCAAATTGAAATTTTACGAACCTGAGATTATTGTAATAAATATTATTGTGACACAAACATTTAATACCCCCTAACCCTATGTAACGAAGCGTAACGCTGCCTCAGACACCGTCCCTCCCCCTTTAGCGTTACGTAATTTATGGACGACCCCTATGCCGGTGCGTGTTTAGTACCGTCAAGTGTTATCGGGTACCTTCGGAAGTTCAAACTGTTCCAACCAAACCAGAGCTACAACAACAGCAAGGGCGAAAGGGCGCAAGGGCGGTGGACCGCAGGGCACGCACCGCCGCGGGGCCGGGCGCCGGCGGGTCGATCGGCCTCTTCATTAGCGGCTGGGAGGGCTGCGAAAATGAATGGCAGCGCGGGTCAAGAGGAGGCTCCGGAGCGCCAAATACGAACAAAGGAGATCGCGGCTGACGGGCACGAGGGCGGGCACGAGGGCTGGCCCACAGGGCACGGCGGTGAAGGCACGGGCGTAGCTAGGATTTTAAGGAGGGCGGGGGGCACAAAAGAGCACTACCATTATTATTGTTATTATTATTATTATTATTCCTCAATTCCTTCGAGATTTGTTCGAAGCATTTCTATTCTCAAGACTGTTTTAACACACAGAATTATTCAAATGAAACCACTTTGGAATTGATTTTTTTGTAATAATACAAACGGTTCAAATTATTTAGACTTTTGAGAGGTATATCAAGAATTGTTACAGTATTATCTTTCCATGTCGGCCTTAGTACGGCCAAATGCCCGTAAGAAAGTTGCGGAGAACTAACATTTAAAAACTTGTCGACTCGGCTTTCGTGATTGACTACTGTCCCAGATGTAATTTTCACAAAGATTCAGATCATCTATAATTGGAATTTTGTTGTTTTCACTTCGTTTTCTTACTATTCTTGCTGCCTCATATATGCGAAAATTCTATTCTAAACTGCAAAATATTTTCAGAGAAGTTCGTGTTAAGAATTTATCCGATCAAGCCGGATGTCACTTTGCTTCTCAAAACTTTATTTTGCTTCTCGACATAAATGAACTTCATTATCTATGCACGTCTTCTAGACTTGAGTTAGAAAATACAATGGAAGGGGTTGGGGAATAGTGTTAACGCACTTGTTGAAAAACAAAGTTTTAGTTATTTTCTCCATACACTTTAGGGCGATTTGTAAACATGTACTGCAGTTCTATAAACACGTTTGTCAGTATTTCGATCATAAGGTTGTTATGGGGAGACATTCTAAAATCTTTGGTTTGAATTTATGAAAAAAGAGGTAGCCATATCTTCTCCCGACTCTGTCAATTGTTCAAATTATCGTTGTGCAAGATGTCGGCGGTCAATTCTTTTCCAAAGAGCACGATGAAGGATGATAGCTAAGATCGACAGCTGATCTGCCTTTGCAAATAGTTGTTTTTTTTTTACACAGAGCGAATTCTTTGCAATTTTGCCAAAACTCTCATTTCCTTCATTTATTCAGAATTCAACGTGTATGTGGCTTAGGACAAGGATCCCAGGATTTAGAAAACGTGGCCAGAATACACTTCTCCTCATAGCACGACACACACAGTTTTTAATCAATATTTATTTTCTGTCTATATTTTTAATTACATCAGGATCTATTGGTCAATTATTTAAAGACATAAAAAATTCGTGCGAGAAATGTTTTATAACATATCAAAGGATGTAGTACAGAGTATGGCAACGTTTCGGAAATTAAAAGAGGAAATAAGCAATTTCCGAACATTGCGAATACTATGTATATCATTAATATTGTTATAAACACAGTTCTCTCAAGAATTTTCTGTCTTTAAATAATTGACCAACATATCCTGGACACACAGTTTAACTGACGTTGGTGACGTTAACTACGAAATATCGTAAATAAATAAAAACGCACCTTCATATTCTTATGTTTTTCAACGAACTGATCGAATACAATGGCCATGTCGTTCATTGCACCCTTTGAAAATAAAATTATTATACCAGGTCTACATCTACAAGCCCATGTCCTCGCACCGCCGGTGTAACTGTCATATCCGTGTTGAGCTACATTCGCAATTCAATATTCTGCCCCATCAGGAAATGAGGAGCTGTAAAACGACGAGGGTAGTAACATGCTGCCTCTTATCCTAGTCGTCGGCCGGGCCAAGGGGGCGAGTGCAAACGAGAAAACTCCCTCCGCACGCCGCCAGGATTCAAACAGGAGAACCGGGTCGAACTTTCTAACGCCGCCGTTATGAAGCTTCTACAAAACACGCAACCACTCACGACCAAGGAGGTAGACCAGGCGAAGGAATGAAGCCCTTATCAACCTGTGTAGTCATTAATAACACCTAAAAATAGTCGCGGATGCCAAATATTAAATATGTTCCACACCAAAGGTAACATTTAAATAATTATCATTTGAATCTACTTTAAAAAATTCACCACCTATATAGTTCAAGTCTTTTATCAAATGGAAAAATAGTAGCAACAGTTATAAAACTCTCATCTTCGTGTTTGCTTGTAATTCTCTATATGTTATTCGACGACGTGAGAATTACTGCATTTAACCGAATGTAATTTTGTATTTTTTCAATTTCCTTAAAATATATTTATATTTGCGGATGAGATTTACCTATAAAGAACAAAGTTTTTTTTTAATATGCTTGTATTTAGGAAATTATTGTAACTGTTGAAATGATACAACACCATTTTATTCCTAAATAAAATTGATATCTCAAAAATATTAATATTCGTAAAAGTAATTCCTATACAGTATGAAATCAATATATCAATAAAAAAAGTTAAACAAAAACAATCGTCATAATCCTTTGAAAGGTAAAGAAAGAAAA
>JAHLJT010002630.1:31064949-31084250 GCA_031308135.1 Acheta domesticus
GTATATTGTAATAGTTTAGCCATCTATTACAAATGAAATAGGTAGATAACATGAAGTGACCATTGGTTTATGAACCGGGTATAGAACTTTATGTAGAAACTTCCAGAGCGGAATATAGAAAAACAAGTGAAGGTGATCTAAGAGAAAACGAGTATTTCAGGCGAGCATGTGAACGCCGTGGTTAATTAATGGTTGCATGTTACTAGTCAACGCACAAAATTATAAGGAACACAATAAAGTTTGTTTCAGCTAAATCGGGTCACAGAAACGCATAATATCGCGAGTTTTGTGATCATGACATTGATTTTAACATGTTACAGAACTAAAACAACAATGGTCGTGACGTCCCTTCAGAAAAGTTTGGATATATTAATAAATTAAACGAAAACTAGTGTGTCTACCGAGATTTGGCATATACCAAAGTATTCCGTGGAATACGGGCCAAATTATAAACGTGGTGACACAATTTTAGGACGCCGAACATTAATAGATAAACATTATGTTACATGAGTTAATTGAGAAATAAACGAGCGATGTTTGTAGGCATGAGACGCACGAAAAAGCATTCTTTTAACAAAATGAAGCGAGAAAAGTGATGTCTAAGAAGTGGAATGGATACGAAATTTTAATTGGGAATTTTACAATATAATAAGACAATCCAGGAAGTGTTAGAAATTAATAATAAACTATTTTTATAAGTTATAAAGCAGAAGACAGTAGAGGCGCTATTGTTTTGTTCGGAAAAAAGCTATAAATGCTTTAGGACAACAATGGGAGAGAGACGAGGGAATAGCTTGGTAGCGAGAGGCAGAATCCGCGTCGCTTGTTGCAAGAATAATTTTAAAAAATTTGGATTTGTAATTTTTGATGAAGTGTTCTCTTCTGGACTCGTACTAGTGAACTATTATAAACTGTGAGAGGAGTGAATAACTTCGTGGCGAGTTGTACTCCGCGTCACTCGTGATATTATTTTAACACGCGAACTTATAAAATTTCGAGAAGGTGTTGCTCCTTCGGACTTGTATTCGCAAGGTGGCGGAACTGTATGCCGTGTGATGTGAACTATTTTAGTGGTAATATATAAAGCTATGCCACGCGCGATCCTAATTTTGAGTTTTGTGAATTTTGAAAGTTTTTCCACTAATGTTTGGAACTGGTGTTACTTCGACCATTGAAAAATCGAAGCGGGTGTCGCCGAACGAGGTGTGCCGAGGTGCAGCAGACTCGAGCGCGTCTTTGCATATCGTCGCCGTGGTCAGTGCCAATTTGGGGGGCACTGGTAATTCGGCGCTAGCAGGCAGCAGTGGAGCAGAGTTCTTACGCATGACGGCGTGAGATCGTGTGTGTGTGGACCTGGTCGCCGCTTGGTTAACAACGCAAGGGAAGTGGAATATTTTTTTTTGTTTTGCAACACTCCAGTGAAGTCAATGACTTTGATTTCTTTGCTCTTGGGAAGAATAAATGGTTTACAAAGCCAAAACTGGAAACATTTTGGGGGGATTGCAATGTAATGG
The DNA here is from genome assembly GCA_031308135.1 of Acheta domesticus. Lineage (NCBI taxonomy): Eukaryota > Metazoa > Arthropoda > Insecta > Orthoptera > Gryllidae > Acheta > Acheta domesticus. Next base: position 31,066,464 of record JAHLJT010002630.1, read on the forward strand.
GTGTGGCCACAGTATTGAGCTCATTATTTCGTAATAACATTTGGGTATAATATGTTTATTGATTTTTGTGATTTTTATGATATCGTGTTTTGTTGATGTTGTGTGGTATTGATTCTTTTATGAGGGTATTAATGTTTCTGTTGGTTAAAAGAAAATAAACAAACGAGATTTTGAGTTCTCGTTTTGATGTTACGTAACCGGTGTTTTTATCACATAGCTAGCTGATCCTGGTCCCTGCATTGGCGTGGCGCTTGTGTTCTGTAGAGAACAAATCACGGCCCGCCCTGATAAATTTATGTAAACAGGAAAACTCCGGATAGTAAAAAGGGGGGGCACAGTGGTGTGCATTGTAGATATTACAGGTGATCAGCAAGGAAGTTTTTCGTGATCAACAATAGGAGTTGAGAGGGGAGATTTTCATTACATTAGTGCCCAGTTCGTAGGGCGTTTTAGTAAATAGGAAAGGGGGTTTTTTCGTTGCATTGGCGCCTGTTTAGTGGGCGTGATCGATATCAGTACAAGTGAGAGGGGTTTTTCGTTACATTGGCGCCCAATTCGTGGGGCGTGATTAGCAAACGCAACGCCGGGGTAGGAAACCAGGACAGGTTGTTAATAGCTAGCACGTGATAAAGAAATATAACAAAAATGGAAACACGAAGTGGCAAACTAATTAGCATCAGGGAAGGATCTGATTCCGAGACGATATCTGCTTGTGACGATGGTGAGGATTATCAGCGGTTACCAAATTTGGAGGTCGAAGGGGAAGATAATGTCGCGTTAGTCGCGAATGAAATGGCTGTTGGTCAGGTAGTGGGGGATGGGGGTCATGATCCCGGTGAAGTAGCGCGTACCACAGCTGAAGAACGAGGCGTTACAGAGTCGAGTCTGAATGCTATGTTACAGTTGTTAATGGCAGAAATAAAATCGGATAATGCCCGTCGAGAAAACAATTTGCAAGCCAAGATAGAAGAAAGTAATGTTAATTTGCGCCAGCAAATGGTAGAGAATAATATCAGTTTGGAGAGTAAATTAGAGGGCAGAATGGAGTCATTAGATTCTGCATTATTGGCAATCCGGAACGACGTCAGTGGCTTGAGAACCGAGACGTTTGCGAAGATTTCCAAGTTGGAAAACGACGCGAAGATCGCTGAAGAAAAGATAGAATCGCGGTTCGCAGTCCAGGAATCCGTTAATATGCAATTTAGCGCAGAAGTGGGCAAAGTCAAGTCGTCCGTATTAGCCGTCCAACAGGTGGTAGACGGACATCACCGCCAGTTCGATGACATTAACAAAAATTTGCAGGTCGTTAAAGAAACAACACAACGGCAGGACGCGCGATTAATATTACTCGAGGATTCCATGAACGGGATAGGCGAGAACATTATGTCAACAGTTCAAAGAGAAATCAGTAATCTGAGGCCGGATGAATTAGAACAAACAAGAAGTGTCAATGAAATGCTCTCCAAAAAGGTAACTGAGTTAGAAGAACGTATGTACGCGGCGCAGAGGTCTGCGAATGTTGGGAACGTTGTCAGTCACGCGGCACTCCCGAATTATTTACGCTTCCACGGAGAAAGCAAGGAACAGCCGTATTCTTTTCTAACGGCGTTAGAAAATTATTTTCTTGTGAACGGTACGCCTGAGACGATGAAATTAAGATTCGTGGAGGAGGCGTTAAGTTCGAAGGCCCAGTATTGGTGGCAGGCTCTTACACCGACTCCGAGAAGTTATGAAGAGTGGAGGGGGAAATTCTTAGAGCGTTATTGGAACCAGCATCATCGGTTCGAGTTAAGATATCGCTTGATGTCGGAAAAGTACCGGAAGGGAAGTGCAGAAAGCATGTGCGATTTCGTGACGCGCAAAGTAAGTGCGTTCAAGATTTGTAGCGAGAATTTCGATCCCGCTGAAATTATTAGAATATTGATACGACAGATGCCGGGTAACGTCCGTAACTTGTTATGGAATAATATGCCGGAAACAATAGATGAGCTGATCGAGCGTGTTAGTCGGTTCGATCAGACGAATGATGGAAATGACCAAGATTCCCCAAATGAGAGGTCACGCTTTGGTAATAATGGGGGCGGTACGAATGGATATAACGGCACGAAGTACCGACAGGAAAATGTATGCGCGGTTGAAGTGCGCACGGGAGAGAAAGCGCCAAGACAAGGTAAGCCACAAGGTGGGCCGTCACAACAGCAACCAAAACCAAAAGAAAATGGTGGGGGTCGTCAAGATATGAACCAAGGTGAATCGGAAGCAAAGAGGAATGTAGACAGAAGGCCGGAAAACTAGATAGCTTTGGTGCGGGAGGGTGGCCCGAACCAAATGACGTGGAAGGGAATCAGGTTACGGTACTAGCAACAACAAGTGTAATGGTCGCGGGAGATGAATTGCTTCGTGAAGAAACAATGGAAGGTGCGAAGCCGAGCAAGTGTTTAGTGTTGAAGGGCACGTGCTATGGGAGACAGGTGTATGCGTTGGTAGATACGGGAAGTAGCATCAGTGCAATATCTGAAGAATTGTGTGAGGAGTTGAAGAGGGATGGACAAGAGCTGGTTGAATTACCAACGCGGAAGCTAAGGGTCGTGATGGCGAACCGGAAGGCAGCAAGTACCACGGGAAGACAAGTTTGGTTGGAATTCTGCGTGGAGGGACTGACCATCGAGGTAGCGGCAATAGTGGTCCGAGGACTCGTACGCGAGATTATCATCGGAATGGACGCATTAAGGGCCTACCAAGCCGTCGTAGACGTAAGCACAGGTGTAATTACATTACGGTTACGAGGTTGTATTGGTGGTGGCTTAGTGGTCGCTGAAGATGATGAGGCGGCGGTCGATGGGGACGAAGTGCAGGCTTCGATGGAAGAGGTTCTCCAGGGCGTGGAACGTGCTGTGGAAGGTGTCGTTGACAAAGAGAACGGCCCGGAAGAAATTCGGCAACTCTTGGAAAGGTTTGTAGACGTGTTTCACGAGTCATCAGAGGCAGTGAGAGGTTATAAATTTCGGTTGGAGATCAGTGATGCTACACCGTTTGTGACGAAGCAATACCCTATCCCATACGCGCACCGGGCACAAGTGCGACAATTGATAGCTGAAATGGAACAGAAGGGCATCATTAAGAGGGCTATCACTCCATATGTAAGTCCATTAGTAGTCGTGGCAAAGAAGAATGGCAGTATAAGGATTTGCCTCGACGCACGAAAGTTGAATGCCGTAACGATTCCCCGCTACGAAGCACCACCCACCATTAATGATATGATCGTGAAGTTAGGAGGGGCGGCTATCTTTAGCGCCCTTGATTTTTCGTCAGCGTATTGGCAAATTGCAGTTGAATCCGGATCCCAGAAATATATCAGTTTTAGGTTCGAGGGAACTGTATATTCATTTACACGGTTGCCATTCGGATTGAAGAACTCGGGGGCGGCGTTAATCCGCTACTTGGATGACGTCATCCCGGCTGAGTTGAAGGAGACGTTAATAACGTATGTGGATGACATCGTGTTATTTTCACCAGATTTAAAGGCGCATTTGCGAGATTTAAGGCAATTGTTTGAGATTTTTCGAACCTACAACCTGAAATTAAATATAGAAAAATGTAAGTTTTGTCAACTTAAAGTACAATTTATGGGACACGAAATTTCCGGTGAGGGGATCGAGATTCAGGAATGTAAAAAGGAAATGATTCGAAAGTTGCCACCGCCTAAGAATATCCGTGGACTTCGCCGATTGTTCGGTATTTTAAACTATTACTCTCGATTTGTTAAGAACTACTCACAGAAGGTAGTGCCGCTGTTACACTTGCTTCGCAAGGGGAACAGGTGGAATTGGACGCAACAATGCCAGGAAGCTTACGAACAGCTGCTACGGGCTTTTGAAGAGACGTACGTGGTACGTTACCCCGACTTCCGTAGGCGAATGTACTTGCAGACGGACAGTAGCGGATCGGCGCTGGGCGCAGTCCTGTTTCAAGTGGGCGATTACGGGAAACCATCAAATTATCTATGACCAATTGAAGAAGGCAGCCAGTCGTGGAAAAGGGGCTCAAGGGCAGTTCTATCGGGGGGTGTATCGCGTAGGTGACAAAGTTCTGGTGAAGTCGCCTCACTCGTCATCGTCCGAGCGGAAATTGTTTCGGAAGTTCTTTCCTATCTTTGAAGGCCCATACGTAATTGAAAAGGTACTAGACAATAACAGTGTTGTTTTGTCGAACCAAGGACATGATTGTGGGGTCCAAAACTGGTTTAATATTAAACCGTATAAAGAAATGGTTGAACGATAGAAGTCAAGGGGGATAGAAGAACGGTTGTTAAGTGTATATTTTGTTGTGTTAAGTATGTAAGTGTATTTTAGTTGTAGTTTTAGTATGTAAGTCATGTTTATAAGCAAGAAAGCAAGATTGGAATAGTGAGTGAGTGAAAGTGCGACAGGTGACAACTCGCGAATTTGTGTCAGGTGAATGTACAATAGGTAGTGCTACGGTCAAGGTGGTGCAACAGGTGCACGTACGATAGGCAGGGGTTAGAACCGCAAGTGTGAAGCGTAGCAGGTGCCACTGAGGCCAACAATTGATCAAGACATGACGAGTTTGCTGAGTTAGAGTAGTAGAAGTCGGTACATCGTGACTACGTCAGCGAGTGACCGACGTCTAGGGAGGGGAAGTTGTAATAGTTTAGCCATCTATTACAAATGAAATAGGTAGATAACATGAAGTGACCATTGGTTTATGAACCGGGTATAGAACTTTATGTAGAAACTTCCAGAGCGGAATATAGAAAAACAAGTGAAGGTGATCTAAGAGAAAACGAGTATTTCAGGCGAGCATGTGAACGCCGTGGTTAATTAATGGTTGCATGTTACTAGTCAACGCACAAAATTATAAGGAACACAATAAAGTTTGTTTCAGCTAAATCGGGTCACAGAAACGCATAATATCGCGAGTTTTGTGATCATGACATTGATTTTAACATGTTACAGAACTAAAACAACAATGGTCGTGACGTCCCTTCAGAAAAGTTTGGATATATTAATAAATTAAACGAAAACTAGTGTGTCTACCGAGATTTGGCATATACCAAAGTATTCCGTGGAATACGGGCCAAATTATAAACGTGGTGACACAATTTTAGGACGCCGAACATTAATAGATAAACATTATGTTACATGAGTTAATTGAGAAATAAACGAGCGATGTTTGTAGGCATGAGACGCACGAAAAAGCATTCTTTTAACAAAATGAAGCGAGAAAAGTGATGTCTAAGAAGTGGAATGGATACGAAATTTTAATTGGGAATTTTACAATATAATAAGACAATCCAGGAAGTGTTAGAAATTAATAATAAACTATTTTTATAAGTTATAAAGCAGAAGACAGTAGAGGCGCTATTGTTTTGTTCGGAAAAAAGCTATAAATGCTTTAGGACAACAATGGGAGAGAGACGAGGGAATAGCTTGGTAGCGAGAGGCAGAATCCGCGTCGCTTGTTGCAAGAATAATTTTAAAAAATTTGGATTTGTAATTTTTGATGAAGTGTTCTCTTCTGGACTCGTACTAGTGAACTATTATAAACTGTGAGAGGAGTGAATAACTTCGTGGCGAGTTGTACTCCGCGTCACTCGTGATATTATTTTAACACGCGAACTTATAAAATTTCGAGAAGGTGTTGCTCCTTCGGACTTGTATTCGCAAGGTGGCGGAACTGTATGCCGTGTGATGTGAACTATTTTAGTGGTAATATATAAAGCTATGCACGCGCGATCCTAATTTTGAGTTTTGTGAATTTTGAAAGTTTTTCCACTAATGTTTGGAACTGGTGTTACTTCGACCATTGAAAAATCGAAGCGGGTGTCGCCGAACGAGGTGTGCCGAGGTGCAGCAGACTCGAGCGCGTCTTTGCATATCGTCGCCGTGGTCAGTGCCAATTTGGGGGGCACTGGTAATTCGGCGCTAGCAGGCAGCAGTGGAGCAGAGTTCTTACGCATGACGGCGTGAGATCGTGTGTGTGTGGACCTGGTCGCCGCTTGGTTAACAACGCAAGGGAAGTGGAATATTTTTTTTTGTTTTGCAACACTCCAGTGAAGTCAATGACTTTGATTTCTTTGCTCTTGGGAAGAATAAATGGTTTACAAAGCCAAAACTGGAAACATTTTGGGGGGATTGCAATGTAATGGGTGTGGCCACAGTATTGAGCTCATTATTTCGTAATAACATTTGGGTATAATATGTTTATTGATTTTTGTGATTTTTATGATATCGTGTTTTGTTGATGTTGTGTGGTATTGATTCTTTTATGAGGGTATTAATGTTTCTGTTGGTTAAAAAGAAAATAAACAAACGAGATTTTGAGTTCTCGTTTTGATGTTACGTAACCGGTGTTTTTATCACATAGCTAGCTGATCCTGGTCCCTGCATTGGCGTGGCGCTTGTGTTCTGTAGAGAACAAATCACGGCCCGCCCTGATAAATTTATGTAAACAGGAAAACTCCGGATAGTAAAAAGGGGGGGCACAGTGGTGTGCATTGTAGATATTACAGGTGATCAGCAAGGAAGTTTTTCGTGATCAACAATAGGAGTTGAGAGGGGAGATTTTCATTACATTAGTGCCCAGTTCGTAGGGCGTTTTAGTAAATAGGAAAGGGGGTTTTTTCGTTGCATTGGCGCCTGTTTAGTGGGCGTGATCGATATCAGTACAAGTGAGAGGGGTTTTTCGTTACAGTATGTGTGTGTATGTCTTATGTGTGTCTGTATGTGGTATGTCTGTATGTGTGTTGTCTGTGTGTGTGTATGTCTGAATGTGTATGTCTGTGTGTGTGTATGTCTGTGTGTGTGTATTTCTGTGTGTGTCTGTGTGTATGTCTGTTGTGTGTGTGTGTCGTGTGTGTGTGTGTGTGTCTGTGTCTGTGTGTGGTTCTGTGTGTGTGTCTGTTTCTGTGTGGTGTGTCTGTGTCTGTGTGTGTTGTGTCTGTGTCTGTGTGTGTATGTATGTATATGTATGTATGATGTATTGTGTGTGTGTGGTATGTACGTGTGTGTGGTGTATGTATGTTGTGTGTGTATGTATGTGTGTTGTGTGTGTAGGGTATGTTGTGTGTGTATGTATGTATGTGTGTGTGTATGTATGTATGTGTGTGTGTGTATGTATGTGTGTGTGATGTATGTGTGTGTATGTGTGTGTGTGTGTGTACGGGTCCCGGCGACGTACTGAATGGAGCGCGCCGCCGTCAGTGTTTGCGTGTCGCCTCCGAGGGCGGAGAGCGAACCGCTCCCCGATCGCCCCCGATGGACGTCGTCCGCAAGGCGAAGCACGGAGACCAATGCCTTCGTCAGGCGCGCGCCGGCTGTGGGCAGTGGTGCTTCACGTTTGCACGTTTATAGACAGAGGCGAATCTATGATACGGCAGACATGGCACGTGGCATGGGCGCCGCTCAAAAGGGGCGCTATTTACAGTCTAACCTTTAAAACAAAAACGACAACTCTAATTTGAAGTGTCCTGGCAGGGTGCGAAATTTTGTGTTTGCCATGGGCGCCTGATTACCTAGATACCTCTGTTTGTAGATAAGCTTTATTCTACAATTGGCAGATGTTGCTCGGTGGCGGAATACAGTATTAAAGTGCATTTTACAATTACAAAAACAATTAAAAATAAAAGCAATGTATAAAATTAATGTAAAAAACAACAAATTCTTCGTCATTACCTAGAACATACAAATGCATTTGCATACATATACAACAAATGAAACTACATATATACTAAAATTTTTTGTTTCTTTTTTAGTTTTTTTATTTACGTCAAAAACAGTTTAAAACTGTGACGAGTTTATGGGAGAAGTGGAATTTGTGCGTTTCATAATTCTAGATCTCTATCCTAAACCATTCTAGTCGAATTTGAATATAGAAAAACTACAATTTTGAGGCGCCGTTGGGAGACGGGCAGTTTCCTTCCTCGTTTCCGGCGTATCTTAATGCCTCGAGTCGTTTGTCTTCGCGCTTGTTTTGTTCCGCGATGTAAACGTTTTGACAACGCCTTAAAGCGATGTTCTGATTTCGTTTCATTGTTTTGTTATCACCCACATTTTTCCTTCTCTGCCTTCCTACCGGAAGTTTGTTTCTTCACACAGTTTTTTTTTCGCTTCTATGTGCTACTACGTTTTATTTTCGGGAGAGTGGAGGTGACGATGAATAATGGGCTTCGTTGATTGGTAATTCGAGGGTTTGGGTCTCGATGATTTAAGAGTTTCTGCTGTTGCTGGATAGTTGGATGGAATTCAACCATTTGCGGAGGAGAATGTTAGCAGCCGGCTACTCTATGAGGTAGTTTCTCTTCGTTTCTTATGTAAGTACTAGGCGAATGTTGATATTGAAGAATTAATTAATTAATAATCAAACGTTTTATTTGCTTTGCAAAACTTCATAGTGAACAGGAATATATTATATAAAACTTAATCTATTTACAGTTTTTGTATTTGTACCATATTATTCGCAGTTAAACATGGTTTTTACAAGTTTAAAATAAATAATTTGAAGTTTATGAAAACATAAAAGGCAAAACTAGATTAATGAATTTTTCGAAAACAAATGTATTTATGCATTTGAGCAAATTGTGTGAATGCATAATATCTGCAAAGCATTGTATTATTTTCACATGTTCCATAAAGTTTATGACGTTCTCATTGTGTTAAATTGTGAAAAAAATGTCGTATGCATTTTTTATTTTCTTTTATCTTGTAATATTTCGCAATTGTACTAAACTTTGAACGGTAGAGTTGCCGAGGTTAAATATTGTTTTCATCATATTCTTTACTGATTTAACGTACATTTTCTCGTTATTACATTGTGTATTTATTTTATTTGCCATCCATTTGAGGAAAGCTCGACAGAAAAGGGAAGACAAATAGGCATACAAAAAGCGAAACAAAAAAAAAAATGTAGCTTGACGAACGGGGACCGGAAAATAACTTCGCGCATGAAAAGAAACGCGCGCCGAACAGCGGCGAAACGCGATTTCAACAAAGCGGAAAATAACACAATCGCTGGTTGCAAAAGGCTCAGAATTTGTCGCTCGCATAAATACATAAGAGTCCCAACAATAAGCTCTTAGTCCATTCAGGAGAAAACAATGGCAAATCGCATTAGCGTCTGCGTGCGTGCTGTGAGTGAGGAATCCCAGTCGCATGGACGTGCGTCCGCGCTGTTGCCCAGAGGAAATTGCATTCATTTGCCATTTTAAATGCAGTTAAGTCTAATCCTATTTTGATGCCTAAATGCAGATATGTTTGCCTATTGATCAGTTTATTTAGACTTTTTCTGCGGTCGTATTCAGTATTTGTTCTCGGTGTTTCAGTTGACATGTAGAATGGCAGATCTTTGAATGCTATCCTTTATTCGAAGTGTTTAGCGTGGACTATTCGTTGGTGGAGTAATTACAAGAAGTAATAATTTTAGGCGCTTTTGTTTCTCCATGTTAATAACATAAAAATTAGAAAATGAATAACGTAATCCACTTCGTTTATGGTTTGTCTCAATAAAGACAAACAAGGTTTCGCTGAGCTGCTTAACCGACCGCCCGTAATTACTATTAAATTTCTATTAATTTTCATTCGTTTATGGGCGGTGAGAGAAGCATGTCGTTAGTTCAAATTAATTCAGATATAACTAAAGATTTTTCATGAAACCTAACTCTAAGAAGCATCTGTATCAGTTAGTGCGTTAATTTAAGATTGGAAGAAATGAAAACCTCCCTTGGAATAATGAACAAGGTCTGCATCGACAAGTACGTGTAAGTATCGATTCTCATTAACCAAAATATCCTCTTTATTATAAAACTAGTCGGTAAAGCTTGCTAACCACAAGAGCCTAGATTGTAAGAGATTATCTATCACGCCTTAACTGAACATTCATTTATAAAATTCTTTTTTATTGAAATTTTTATGGAATTCTAACATTCTTACATGTATACTCACATATAATTTGTGTAATTTTTTGCCTTAAAATGTTTTAAATTCATCTACATGGGATTTTGCAATAAAATTAGTGGAAGTTAAGAAGTCGACGGAAAGAATTCAATTTACTTCGTTTGCAGACTCGAAGTGAGGTTTGTATTGTTCGTGGCAAATACCGACGGTACATAAAACACTCTAACATAAAAAAAGTATGTCTTTCAAAAACTTCTCTTCATTTACCTGACACATTCAAGCAGCTCTATTATGTGAAAGATGAGTTTAATTTATTTGAATTCCTGGACGTCAACAATTGTAACAGGGATAATATGCAAGAGGGGGGGCACAGAGATCGCTACAGAAAATGTAATTAGATTATATTTGAAATTTGTTTTAAAAACTATATTGCAAATATTAATTAATAAGCGCTTACAAGGAAAATATGTAAAGTACTAAGATTGCAAATTAGCTGTCATCTGTATAAATTATTTTATTCATAGAAATTCCGTTGATAAACACGGCAGGAATACCGAAAGGAATTCCCAAATAAAACGGGTCTAGAATGCAGACATTTAATTTATATAATATATCGAAAGTCACAATTTTAATTGCGCCCATTTATTAGGAGAAACAATATCTTTTCTATCCCAATATTCCTCATTTTTCCAAAAGCATCATTCGTAGCTTGTGCCGGTTTTCTTTATTTACAAACGTGTCTGAAAAATGTATTAAAATGAAACTTGGTGTTGGCCATGTCTGTTCAAACCGTCTCGCAACTTCTGAACAGTTATGATTAAAGAGGGATACGGTTGTGATGGCAGAAGTTTCATGTTAAAAAAAATTACTATGCCACAACAGAATAATTATAGTTTACGAAAAATGAAATAAAATACACTTCCCTAATTATACGTTTCCTTTCTCATAATATGCTTCGTACTATTTGTGCTTAATATGCTAAGTAATATACTTTTTTCGTGATAGAGTTATTACTATTTACATTGATGCAAAAATACTACATTTAATTTATTACATGTATTAATTATTTACAAGTACATTAAAACTTGGTTTCCAGTCGTTGGCCGCTGCAAGAATCAGCAGTCAAGCGTTCTGTGGCCGTTTTATTTATATTCATTATGAAAGAAAACTGCCTCAATATATTTTTATTACTACAGCTATAATATCCCTATCCAGGGCAAAAGCCTCCCACTCTCTGGTTGGGTAGCTCACAAATAAGAACTTACCAGATGAGCTAAAATCTGGTATGGTTGAATTGTTTTTCCCATAAATCGTTCACAATTCAGTTATATAGATATATAGTCCAGTAGGTCTTAACAAAACTTGTGATTTTCCAGTTAAACAATTCTATTTTCACAGTTAAACAATAGTTTGTTAGACACATTATCAAGTTTCACACTCGCATATCTTCAAATGTATTATTTACTCTTCTGTTTACATATACATTCACTCTAGAACCAAAGCAAAAGGAAACGGTAACTAATAATACAGAATTGACGGGTCTCCAGTGCAGGAGAGACTCGTGTGTCTGCAAACATCCGCCAGCACTTTCGCGTGAACTTCCTAGAAGGCGCTGTCCCTGCCCCTTTCCTTCTCCGGCTCTGGCGCTCACTCGCGAGCTCCCGCTTGGGGAAAAGCCCGCTAGCCGACGGTGGGTCGGCGCCGGACCTCACCATCCAGCGGGGGAAGATCCCCTTCCGATGAAAAAAGGCATTACACTTACGTGGATAATGACGTCGCCACGGGAATAATGACGAGTAGTTGACACGCCCGGAATCACCAACAATCAATCACGCCCCTTCCTTTCTCCGGCTGTGGAGCTCATTCGCGAACTCTGGCTTATTGGAAGGAGAGGGAGGGCAATGAGAGAAGCCAACCATTATTCACATTAATCAATAAAAGTTGGCTTTCCTCTTCCTGCCTTTTTCTCCCCGGGGATGCCATCAATATAACTCAGTTCGCTCACTGGAAAGTAGCTTCCAACGAAACTCGAGGATTCGTTCTTGCGTCTAGCGTAAAGCGTCCTCGATTCCAATATTTATATGCCACGCAAATTTCTGCAAATCCGTTCGATCGCTTGTGAATCTTTGAAGTGAATGTCACCTCGCCATGTGCAACCTCCCCTCGGGATGTATTAAGGCAGAGTGGTATCGACGAACTGCAGTTGAGGTGAAAAAATTAATACGAAATTATATTTGTTCGAGCATTTCGTTCTGTGAGAGTAAGTGTACCTGCCAAACGTCAGTCCAGGATCATCTGCCTATGTAATGTATGCGATATTCAAAATATTACTTGTATAACTTCGTTGTCTGATATTTATCACTGTTATGTGTCTAATGAGCTTCCGTTCCGCAACAGTGTATGCTTCCGTAGGCGCCCGCGATCCTGGGTATCTCCATTCATTTCAACTGTCGCTGAATTCTCCACTTTCCCAACGTCGTTGTCCATTCTTCTCGCTCTTGACCATTGTCAAAGAAAACACTTAAACGTGCTTGATTTCTTGACCTCTATTAATAATATTATGGAATGATGTTTGAGTGTAGGTCATTAAACAAAACCATTTTAACCTGCCAACGTTTCGGTTTTTATTCAGCCTTCGTCAGGGCTACAAACAGACGGAATTTTTTATATAAATACACATTGAGTTTAAGAATTGCTTAAGCTAATATCTACTAGACTATTTCACAATTTTCAACTGATATATATAAAAATGGTATGTAGTAATACATCAGTCAATCTTGTATTTAATGTGTGTTTATATAAAAAATCCGTCTGTTTGTAGCCCTGATGACTGAATAAAAGCCGAAACATTGGCAGGTTAAAATGGTTTTGTGTAATGACCTACACTCAAGAATCAGTCCATAATAAAACACTTAAAGTTCCAACTAAAAGAAATACATTGTAAGTTCTGAACGACTAATCAATCGGCAAACTGTTACCTGCTCCCATTTCGCGGTTACTTTGTTCTGTGTTCTTGAACCATCGCTTAATTATATCTAATAACTTCCCCAAGGTTCCGCCAATCTTCTAATCAATTTCAAGACACTACTAATTGCGCATTTCAACAAGTATTTCACTTTAAATATCACGCCTTAATCGTCAGGCGTTTATTTCTTACGAACTCTGGCCTTCTTCTTTTAAACAAAATTCGTCCCCTTAGCCAAATTATATCTCCATAGTCAAATTAAGGATCTGTGTTTAACTTTTTTCTCGACATTATTTTGTTGTTTTGTTGTTAATTGAATATAGATAAACTAAACACGAAAACACATTTGGGAAATGGATTTCTCTCGAGATACGTAGTGATTCACGGGTTGCATACTTCCTGGGCGAAAAAGGCGTCCGTCCAGTGCTTTACCTACATCTACAAAAGTTCCTATCCGGCCGTTTTGAATAAGTTTCCAAGTGGGGTATTAAATTATATCTGTTAAAAACATTAAATTTGTTTGAGACATTTAGGAAGAGTTAGCCGACAAACATCGCTTCTTTAGTTTTGTGTGTGCTGTGAAACCTGCCTCTAGCGGTCCATGGATTAAACGGATACTTGCCTTCAGCGGGACAATATTCCGGTCTCGTTTTTTAAAGCTTAAATTTCCGGTATTAAAACGAAAACTGGCAAACTGGGAATCAGAAATCTAAAAAAGCGTTTCAACGGAAATTTTTCCTACGTCTCAAAGTGAAGTGTGAAAAAATGAAGGAAAGTATTTCGCAAAGTTGGATTTTATTCTGGTGGAATTTTTATGAAGTAAATGATGATGGTAAGCAGAACAAACATAAGTGCATGAATGACTGTTATGTTTTCAGAAACTGTAAGGTTGAAGATTAGATCAATGCAATAATAAAATCGAACCTGACGCAATTGTTGTCGATGACTGTGTTCAGGATTTTCATGGAAGTTGTAGAGAAGTAGAAGAGCATTATGGGGAATATGAAGAAGAAAATGACGATGGGAGAAGTGGGCAGAATGAATTTTATATAGTTGCGGTTCAGAGCTTAAATAAGTGACAGCGACTTTCTGTATAATTTCTTAATAATTTGGATATGCGTACTTTTATCTCTGAGAAATTCATAGAAATTATTATTAGAAAATATTCTTAGAAATTGTCTTTTACGAGTATTTTTTTTTCGAAATTCGCATCATCATTAACTGGTCTACGCCACTTAGCCCGTTGTAGACTCACAGACGACCCAGCACGTCCGTCCTTCGTCATCCCGTCGTCTGTCGCGCCTCGTGTCCTCTGTGAGCACGATATTGCTCCTTCGCCTTCTTTACAATTTTTTTGCTAAGTTATTTTGTATCAACTTGTTATTGATGTTCAGTCCACTATTACGTAGCTTTATATCCATTCAATATTGCATTTTATTTTATTTAAACCACGTGCGTGTTGTTGATTTATACTTTTAGGACAACTTTCTCAAGGGAAACTTGTCCTCAGCGGCAAATTATTTCGGGTGCTGTGCGATTCTGCTACAGAAAGGTATTACCGTACGCAGACTTTCCACGCGACCTGGTACACTCTATTTTAGTTGCAGTTGGGCTGCGGTTTCAATGGACGCGTTAGTACAGATCCAACTTTCAGGAGGGAAACCGCGTGAGCTATTTGCTCGGCCGCGTCGCTTTGGCTGTCCGCGGTCCCTGTGGGGGTGGGCGGTGGGCGGTTTGGATGCACGCGTGGTGGCTCCGGGGTTCGCTGCCTTTCATCTCTGGGGTTCCACGCGACCACAAGCGCCATTCACGATTAGGGCTCGTCCATAAATGACGTAACGCTAAAGAGGGGAGGAGGTTAGAGGCAGCGTTAGGGGACGTCCATAAATTACGTAACGCAAATTTCGAGTAATTTCAATACTCCCTTCCCCTTGTAACGCACTTTTCTATCTCTATGTACGGCAGCGTAACGCTTCTTCAGACTCCCTCTCCCCCTTTAGCGTTACGTAATTTATGGATGACCCTCTTACGCCTGCGTTCCGTAGTGGTAGGGACTCATAGCTGTTACGTCATGCTGATATATATATATATATCTATATATATATATATACATATATATATATATATAGTGACGTACTTACCCTCGTTCGGTTTCATGGGTGCACATATCATAAATTTTGTGATTGTTTATTTGGGGCACAGGGGGTTCTTTAAAGGAGGAACTTTAATCATCATTATCTGAGTTCAAAGAATCTATCATCACAGAAACAGGATTTATTAAGAACAAAAACATCTTCACATTAATAACATAATTACATCATTGACCTGGTCGCAAATCCTTACTGAATACAGATTAATGGTTTACACTATACATCTCCGACATTCCTATCATCTTTACATTTATTATTTCCATTTATATAACCTCCATTTCTCTGCAAACTATATGCCATTCGTGAACCACTACAGACACTGTTGCTCTCCTTACTACTCAGTGAGCACCCTGAACCGGCATTTTATATTCGATTACCCATCTATTCTTGTTCATAATTATTGTTAATTATCTGCCTTCCACTACCGTCGTCTTCCACGCGGCGCGACCGCGTGCCCCGACTCGTTGCCGAGAGGTGACCTTGGCGCCAACGATGTTCTGCCTGCCCACGCGTCGCCGACGGCCCGTTCTCGTACACCGGCGTAGTTTCACCACAATTTCCTTCTCCACACGACGAATTTACTGTCTCTGCTCACACGGCTCCACCATGTAATCCCGCATCCGCACAGCTACACCGACTACCACTGAACAGCATCGCCCACGTGTCCGTGCAATGTTCTCTTCTCTTGTCAAATTTCGTGATTATCCTTCCAAACACGTTTACCACAATCCTTACTCGCAATCATCATTAAGTCTATCACAATTCTCCTTCCTTTAACACCAGCCGTCCCGATTATTCTGGATTTATCCGTACATTACCACCTCGCTCTCTTGTCGCCATCACGTCCTCTCCTCACTGCTCGCTGCTCGCTCCCCAACCAACGCTTCCGCGCGGTCTGACCGACCAATCCCCCCTCCAGGCGCTCGTTCACGGCTCGGCCCGATTCATCCCGCAACGAATCATCAACTATTTAAAATATTTCAACATTTTCCTTTTCTTCAGTCTGATACTAAAACATTATATTAACAAATTAATCTAAAATGTAATAAAATTAAAGAATTTATGTTGAATAAATTGTTACATAATAGAAACATTTTTCAATGATTGAATCTTTCATATTAAGAAGAAAATATGCAAAACTGATGTGCAGTATATTATAGAACCAGTGAACTTGGTGTAATAGACTGGGAGCCTAAGCGTTATCCACGACGGCGTGTGTGCAGGGCTTAGAGAAATATTCTCGCATATCGTCCTTCTTTCATTCAGAATTGTCCCCCATTCTAATTGCTACGTGCAGTCCGACCATCAGCTAATTCCCATTTAATAATTATAATTTTTAAACTATACCACAAATATAATAAACACTCGTCTCTACTTTATAATTGATTTTTACGTATTGTAATTGGTTGGAGAGTGTCTTATCGCAAGCGTTATGTAATTGTTGGAGGGGGGTTCAAACGCAAGTTGCAGGTGCGTTATAGGTGGAGAAGCGGAATTCAAAATACTTCAAATTTGCGTTATGTAATTTATGGACTTAGCTTCATTTGCTGTTCGACGAAGGATGGTAGGGTAGTCTTAAACGGTGGTACAACTTTTGTTTGGAGAGTGTAGAATCAAATCCGACGTCACGTGACTTCAGTGGTGATTAAGACGAACATAAGAGCTTCTCTGATCAATATTTAGTCAGCCAAACTAATATTATTGGGTACTCTGGATCATATACGATAGCTAGCGCAACCTAGCACGAGCTCTCGCACACAAAAATACCTTCTCTGCTCACATCGTGTTAGCAAAATGTGATAAGTAGCGAAGTGGACGAGGACGAGTAGTCAGAATTACTTATTTTTCTTCTTCTTTGAAGTCCAGCATTGTCGCACTAACAAGGGAAGAAAAAGTGATATAAATCAAATGTGCGATTTGGTAATTTTTAGGTGTCTGGACAGATTAAAATTTACATTATTTATTTGCGGAAGATGCTACGAGTTCTTCAGTTACATTCTGTTTTCTCCTGACATTTTCGAACGGATTAATCACAAAAAACAAGGTTCCATTGCAATGTATATTGCGCTCCGTTCTTGTGTTGTAGTTGAATCGCTTGCAGCAACGCAACGTTCTCAAGCGATTCGCGTCCACCAGCGCAGCTAAGGGAGATTGTTGGCGGGGGGAGGGGAGGGGAAGCGGAGGGGGAGGGGCAGGTGGCGCGCGGTAGGTGTGATTAGTGGCTTAGGGCGGGAGAACACGCCGCTTGATGAGCTGCCGGACCGGGTGCGGACGGGACACGGCGCTAGTCCACGGACACGACTCTGCCCTCCCGCACCTCCCTCCCCCGCTCACCGAACATACTAATCCGACCCGTTCCATTCTACCCTCCAATTCTACCTTTCCACCATCCGTTCTACTCTTTATTCTACCCCCTCATGATCCATTCTACCTTTCCTCCTTCCATTCTCACTTCCCTACTTCCATTCTACCTTCCTCCTTCCATTCTACCTTCCCTCCGTCCTAGTAACCTACGCCTTCCCTTCTAGCCTTTCTCCTTCCATTCTATTCTTCCTCCTATTGTATGCTCCTCCCTCTATTCTACACTCCACATCCATCCATCCATCCATTCTACGTTCTCTCATCATTCTACCTACTCTCCTTCCATTCATCCTCCTTCCTTTCATTCTATCCTCCCTCCTTCCATTCTACACTCCCATTCTCCTTTCTACCCTCCCACCCTCCTTTTTACTTTACCGTCCATTTTAATTTACCTTCCTTT
>JAHLJT010002630.1:31085250-31118978 GCA_031308135.1 Acheta domesticus
CGCGCGCGATCTTTCCTTACTCTTCCTTGTCCTATCCTCTCCCCATACACACATACTTACACTAACATGCACCACACTACCACACATGCAGGGAGATTGGTCGGGAGCTTATAGCTTGTCCTGGCTGGGGGGTGCCACGCTTGTGGGAGATACCTGGTTGAGGGGAAAACCCCGCTAGTCGACGGTAGGTCGGCGCCGGATCTCGCCATCCAGCGGGGAAAGATAACTGCCCCCTCCCGATGAAAAAACACGCACTACACTTACGGGACAAATAACCTTAATAGTTGACTCTCCTGGAATCACGATCAATCAATCCACTCAGAAAGCAATAAACACAATATTGTAAACAATTTTCGATGTAATTAATTATCGACAATATTTCTCTCGAATTTAATTTATGTCCAATTACATTAGTATTCAGTATATGAACGGGTTATGATCTGGACGGATTGAAATGTATTAATTATTTGTGTTACTAGTTAAATTAATATGCGGTTATTATTGATAGAGTTAGGTGCTGGTAAAAATTACTGACTCTTTGTGATATTTAGTTTGCGAGATAAATAAAAATGTATTTTGCAAAAACGAAAGGGTTGAATGAATTGAGAATATTTCTCGAGGTAGATTGACAGGAATAATTTATAGTCTGAAATAATATTTTAGAGATGTTTTGAACCATTATTATTTGTGGGAAACATATTGCGGATTTGTACGTCAATGACTGATTTACAAGAAATAAACATACAATTTTTAGTGGGCGATAGTTTTGATTAATTCATTCAGTGATTCTGAAGTATTATTTATATGCACTATTTGTATTAAACCTTGCGTATTGGCGACAGTAAATGCGTTCAAAGAACTATTGTGTATATACCACAGGAATACATATTTTATTTGATGAAAGTCAAAACCAACTTTCTGTTTTATAAAGGTAGATCATAATTAAGAATCTTGGAATAATTTACAGTTTGATTGACTTTGATGTAAAAAAAAATCCTGATGCACAGCGAGTTCCAACGGTAATATTGTAAAGTTGGTTTCAACGTTATGTTTCGTTATTCGTGAGGGAAAACTATCGCAAACTACTGGAAATATTTCTCTGAACCAATATAGGTTAACGAAACGTTAGATTGTATAATTTTGAAAAAGGAATTGCCAAGGATATTTTTCCAATGCATTTAAGTACGCTGCGCGGATCCACTTAGGAGATAAACATTTCATATCGAAAAGATAATTTGCTGTAGAATGGGACGCAGGCACCAATAACCGTGATATTATGGCGAGCGGTCTGTTTTTACTTCTCCGCCATTACGCAGTTATAGGGGAGCTGAATGGCGGCCGCAGCTGACGCCATCGGCGCCGCCAGGGGGCGTAAAATGGCGAGTCGCCGCGTTGGACGGAGTCGGCGTCAACCCAGGACTTCTGCCAGCGGCTGGTGGACGTACGTCGCTTCGTACACCACCACCCCCGCCCTCGCGTCTGGGCCAGGGCCGGCCTCGTGTACGCTTCCCCAGAGTGCGGGCCGGTTGCTTTTGATTGACTGATTTTTCGTGATTGCGGGTACGTCAACGACAGAGGTCATGGAGTAGTGTAGAACGTGTAGTGCGTGTTTTTTCATCGGGAGATGGCGGTGGTCTTTTTCCCTGCTGGATGGCGAGATCCGGCGCCGACCTACCGTCGACTAGCGGGGTTTCCGCAACCAGGTATCTCCACCAGCGGGACACCGCCCCAGCCGGGACAAGCTCTAAGGTCCCGACCGGTCTCCCGGCTTCTGTGTTTGTGTAGTGCATGTTAGTGTAAGGGGTGAGGATAGGAGAAGAAAGAGGAAAGAAAGACCGAGAAATCTGAAGGAAGTATACGAAAACGGTTTATTAAAATGAACTCTGACCATGAACCTGTGAACATCGCTAGATTGGACCCCACAAAATATTTTTCCGCGATGAAAATTCTGCGATCGATCTGACAAACTTGAATTCTTGTTTTTCGATATTATTGAGGAAGTCTCTTTCGGTTGCTAGAGCTACAAATGTTTAAAGATGAAGCTTTCCAGTATTGTTTATTCCTCTCAGGGTGCCTAATAGAAGGTGTTTGTTAATTATTATATGATGTGATGTTTTCATTGATAATGTTTACTATTTAATTAAAAATATTTATTAGTGGCAGTTATAATACTATAATTCTACCTCAGAATTTTAAATAATACGAGTACATACGCTGCAGCATCAAAGTTTTCCATTTCCAGTTGCTTCATTTTCCAATAGCACATTACTTCGATTGAGTGTACTCTTTTGAGAACGTTATATCCCCGTCGTTGCACAAGGAAAGAGACACATCAAAAAGAATGATCATTTTACAATAAAACCGTTTCACGTTGAGCGACGCTGTTCATTCCGCGAGCAAAGACAATCGTTTGCTCTGTCAACCGCCTACCTTGTGAACTACTGTTGTTTTTATTTAGTAAAAGTATAGGATTTTCTAAACACGTTTCTTAGTCTAACAAAAATATTGGTGCTTCGAAAGCACATACTTTCCGCTGTATTCTACTACTACTACTACATAAATCTGAAAAAGTTTTTCAACCAGCAACATTTTTTACGCTCCAAAACCCAAACTTAGATCCTCAGTTAACTTGCCATCACTCATAGCACTAAGTGACCGAAGTGCCGTGAGTGTCGAACTCTGACAGAAGCATTAAAACGTAAATGCTCACTTCATGTAAAAAACCCTGAAAAGTCAAAATACCATTTGAAACTCCCATAGCCTCTAGTTCGTTCAAATCGATCGGGGAATATCGAGGAAGACCGCGGAATTTTGTAGAAAATCGGCTGAAAGCTTTAGGCACTACCGTTGATTACAACGGACGGTATCGAATTATCGGTATCAAGGACCCAGAGAACATGGATTCTGGCCACAGCACATATTAAAGAAAGTAATATACTACACATAGCAACGGGATTTATCCACTTTTGAAAAATTTTTCTGGCGCAAATTCGCCGTTTTCCGGCACACGATTGCATAACTTTTTCGTCTTACGAAGTATTACTCGTTCACTTTACATTTGCAGACGACAGAATTAGGAACTAATGTTTTGAATGTGAAGGCCCAAACACACAACCGAAAATACACGAGACGTCCCAATGTCAATCAGCATCTGACCAATGAGCTGTCTCCGAAGGCAGCACAAGCGCTACAGACACAGCTGACGAATTATGCCTTTCTGACAGTGAGCTGGAGTTACGCCCTTAAATGATTAAGATAATATACAATAAAATACATCACAGCACACGCTATTCACATTCACGAACACTATTTTTATTTCTTCTTTGCACTTATCTCCTGCTTAATGGTTATGTTCTTGCCCCGCCGGGGTTCTGTGTGCTGCTCACCGCCATCTATATCATATTAAACGGTCAGTATATACTGCAGACGCGCGTTTCTCATTCAGTCGGCGGTGACTGCATGTAAACAGATCGCAGCGCTCCGTCTGCAAATGTAAAGTGAACGAGTAATACCTTGTGAGGGTGAGAAAGTAAAAATGGCGAGTTTTGGGAAGTGTGTGTATGTGAATGTGTATGTGTGTGTATGTGTGTGTATGTGTGTGTGTGTATGTGTGTGTATGTGTGTGTGTATTGTAATAGTTTAGCCATCTATTACAAATGAAATAGGTAAATAACATGAAGTGACCATTGGTTTATGAACCGGGTATAGAACTTTATGTAGAAACTTCCAGAGCGGAATATAGAAAAACAAGTGAAGGTGATCTAAGAGAAAACGAGTATTTCAGGCGAGCATGTGAACGCCGTGGTTAATTAATGGTTGCATGTTACTAGTCAACGCACAAAATTATAAGGAACACAATAAAGTTTGTTTCAGCTAAATCGGGTCACAGAAACGCATAATATCGCGAGTTTTGTGATCATGACATTGATTTTAACATGTTACAGAACTAAAACAACAATGGTCGTGACGTCCCTTCAGAAAAGTTTGGATATATTAATAAATTAAACGAAAACTAGTGTGTCTACCGAGATTTGGCATATACCAAAGTATTCCGGGAATACGGGCCAAATTATAAACGTGGTGACACAATTTTAGGACGCCGAACATTAATAGATAAACATTATGTTACATGAGTTAATTGAGAAATAAACGAGCGATGTTTGTAGGCATGAGACGCACGAAAAAGCATTCTTTTAACAAAATGAAGCGAGAAAAGTGATGTCTAAGAAGTGGAATGGATACGAAATTTTAATTGGGAATTTTACAATATAATAAGACAATCCAGGAAGTGTTAGAAATTAATAATAAACTATTTTTATAAGTTATAAAGCAGAAGACAGTAGAGGCGCTATTGTTTTGTTCGGAAAAAAGCTATAAATGCTTTAGGACAACAATGGGAGAGAGACGAGGGAATAGCTTGGTAGCGAGAGGCAGAATCCGCGTCGCTTGTTGCAAGAATAATTTTAAAAAATTTGGATTTGTAATTTTTGATGAAGTGTTCTCTTCTGGACTCGTACTAGTGAACTATTATAAACTGTGAGAGGAGTGAATAACTTCGTGGCGAGTTGTACTCCGCGTCACTCGTGATATTATTTTAACACGCGAACTTATAAAATTTCGAGAAGGTGTTGCTCCTTCGGACTTGTATTCGCAAGGTGGCGGAACTGTATGCCGTGTGATGTGAACTATTTTAGTGGTAATATATAAAGCTATGCCACGCGCGATCCTAATTTTGAGTTTTGTGAATTTTGAAAGTTTTTCCACTAATGTTTGGAACTGGTGTTACTTCGACCATTGAAAAATCGAAGCGGGTGTCGCCGAACGAGGTGTGCCGAGGTGCAGCAGACTCGAGCGCGTCTTTGCATATCGTCGCCGTGGTCAGTGCCAATTTGGGGGGCACTGGTAATTCGGCGCTAGCAGGCAGCAGTGGAGCAGAGTTCTTACGCATGACGGCGTGAGATCGTGTGTGTGTGGACCTGGTCGCCGCTTGGTTAACAACGCAAGGGAAGTGGAATATTTTTTTTGTTTTGCAACACTCCAGTGAAGTCAATGACTTTGATTTCTTTGCTCTTGGAAGAATAAATGGTTTACAAAGCCAAAACTGGAAACATTTGGGGGGGATTGCAATGTAATGGGTGTGGCCACAGTATTGAGCTCATTATTTCGTAATACATTTGGGTATAATATGTTTATTGATTTTTGTGATTTTTATGATATCGTGTTTTGTTGATGTTGTGTGGTATTGATTCTTTTATGAGGGTATTAATGTTTCTGTTGGTTAAAAGAAAATAAACAAACGAGATTTTGAGTTCTCGTTTTGATGTTACGTAACCGGTGTTTTTATCACATAGCTAGCTGATCCTGGTCCCTGCATTGGCGTGGCGCTTGTGTTCTGTAGAGAACAAATCACGGCCCGCCCTGATAAATTTATGTAAACAGGAAAACTCCGGATAGTAAAAAGGGGGGGGCACAGTGGTGTGCATTGTAGATATTACAGGTGATCAGCAAGGAAGTTTTTCGTGATCAACAATAGGAGTTGAGAGGGGAGATTTTCATTACATTAGTGCCCAGTTCGTAGGGCGTTTTAGTAAATAGGAAAGGGGGTTTTTTCGTTGCATTGGCGCCTGTTTAGTGGGCGTG
The DNA here is from genome assembly GCA_031308135.1 of Acheta domesticus. Classification (NCBI taxonomy): domain Eukaryota; kingdom Metazoa; phylum Arthropoda; class Insecta; order Orthoptera; family Gryllidae; genus Acheta; species Acheta domesticus. Next base: position 31,090,891 of record JAHLJT010002630.1, read on the forward strand.
ATCGATATCAGTACAAGTGAGAGAGGGGGGTTTTTCGTTACATTGGCGCCCAATTCGTGGGGCGTGATTAGCAAACGCAACGCCGGGGTAGGAAACCAGGACAGGTTGTTAATAGCTAGCACGTGATAAAGAAATATAACAAAAATGGAAACACGAAGTGGCAAACTAATTAGCATCAGGGAAGGATCTGATTCCGAGACGATATCTGCTTGTGACGATGGTGAGGATTATCAGCGGTTACCAAATTTGGAGGTCGAAGGGGAAGATAATGTCGCGTTAGTCGCGAATGAAATGGCTGTTGGTCAGGTAGTGGGGGATGGGGGTCATGATCCCGGTGAAGTAGCGCGTACCACAGCTGAAGAACGAGGCGTTACAGAGTCGAGTCTGAATGCTATGTTACAGTTGTTAATGGCAGAAATAAAATCGGATAATGCCCGTCGAGAAAACAATTTGCAAGCCAAGATAGAAGAAAGTAATGTTAATTTGCGCCAGCAAATGGTAGAGAATAATATCAGTTTGGAGAGTAAATTAGAGGGCAGAATGGAGTCATTAGATTCTGCATTATTGGCAATCCGGAACGACGTCAGTGGCTTGAGAACCGAGACGTTTGCGAAGATTTCCAAGTTGGAAAACGACGCGAAGATCGCTGAAGAAAAGATAGAATCGCGGTTCGCAGTCCAGGAATCCGTTAATATGCAATTTAGCGCAGAAGTGGGCAAAGTCAAGTCGTCCGTATTAGCCGTCCAACAGGTGGTAGACGGACATCACCGCCAGTTCGATGACATTAACAAAAATTTGCAGGTCGTTAAAGAAACAACACAACGGCAGGACGCGCGATTAATATTACTCGAGGATTCCATGAACGGGATAGGCGAGAACATTATGTCAACAGTTCAAAGAGAAATCAGTAATCTGAGGCCGGATGAATTAGAACAAACAAGAAGTGTCAATGAAATGCTCTCCAAAAAGGTAACTGAGTTAGAAGAACGTATGTACGCGGCGCAGAGGTCTGCGAATGTTGGGAACGTTGTCAGTCACGCGGCACTCCCGAATTATTTACGCTTCCACGGAGAAAGCAAGGAACAGCCGTATTCTTTTCTAACGGCGTTAGAAAATTATTTTCTTGTGAACGGTACGCCTGAGACGATGAAATTAAGATTCGTGGAGGAGGCGTTAAGTTCGAAGGCCCAGTATTGGTGGCAGGCTCTTACACCGACTCCGAGAAGTTATGAAGAGTGGAGGGGGAAATTCTTAGAGCGTTATTGGAACCAGCATCATCGGTTCGAGTTAAGATATCGCTTGATGTCGGAAAAGTACCGGAAGGGAAGTGCAGAAAGCATGTGCAATTTCGTGACGCGCAAAGTAAGTGCGTTCAAGATTTGTAGCGAGAATTTCGATCCCGCTGAAATTATTAGAATATTGATACGACAGATGCCGGGTAACGTCCGTAACTTGTTATGGAATAATATGCCGGAAACAATAGATGAGCTGATCGAGCGTGTTAGTCGGTTCGATCAGACGAATGATGGAAATGACCAAGATTCCCCAAATGAGAGGTCACGCTTTGGTAATAATGGGGGCGGTACGAATGGATATAACGGCACGAAGTACCGACAGGAAAATGTATGCGCGGTTGAAGTGCGCACGGGAGAGAAAGCGCCAAGACAAGGTAAGCCACAAGGTGGGCCGTCACAACAGCAACCAAAACCAAAAGAAAATGGTGGGGGTCGTCAAGATATGAACCAAGGTGAATCGGAAGCAAAGAGGAATGTAGACAGAAGGCCGGAAAACTAGATAGCTTTGGTGCGGGAGGGTGGCCCGAACCAAATGACGTGGAAGGGAATCAGGTTACGGTACTAGCAACAACAAGTGTAATGGTCGCGGGAGATGAATTGCTTCGTGAAGAAACAATGGAAGGTGCGAAGCCGAGCAAGTGTTTAGTGTTGAAGGGCACGTGCTATGGGAGACAGGTGTATGCGTTGGTAGATACGGGAAGTAGCATCAGTGCAATATATGAAGAATTGTGTGAGGAGTTGAAGAGGGATGGACAAGAGCTGGTTGAATTACCAACGCGGAAGCTAAGGGTCGTGATGGCGAACCGGAAGGCAGCAAGTACCACGGGAAGACAAGTTTGGTTGGAATTCTGCGTGGAGGGACTGACCATCGAGGTAGCGGCAATAGTGGTCCGAGGACTCGTACGCGAGATTATCATCGGAATGGACGCATTAAGGGCCTACCAAGCCGTCGTAGACGTAAGCACAGGTGTAATTACATTACGGTTACGAGGTTGTATTGGTGGTGGCTTAGTGGTCGCTGAAGATGATGAGGCGGCGGTCGATGGGGACGAAGTGCAGGCTTCGATGGAAGAGGTTCTCCAGGGCGTGGAACGTGCTGTGGAAGGTGTCGTTGACAAAGAGAACGGCCCGGAAGAAATTCGGCAACTCTTGGAAAGGTTTGTAGACGTGTTTCACGAGTCATCAGAGGCAGTGAGAGGTTATAAATTTCGGTTGGAGATCAGTGATGCTACACCGTTTGTGACGAAGCAATACCCTATCCCATACGCGCACCGGGCACAAGTGCGACAATTGATAGCTGAAATGGAACAGAAGGGCATCATTAAGAGGGCTATCACTCCATATGTAAGTCCATTAGTAGTCGTGGCAAAGAAGAATGGCAGTATAAGGATTTGCCTCGACGCACGAAAGTTGAATGCCGTAACGATTCCCCGCTACGAAGCACCACCCACCATTAATGATATGATCGTGAAGTTAGGAGGGGCGGCTATCTTTAGCGCCCTTGATTTTTCGTCAGCGTATTGGCAAATTGCAGTTGAATCCGGATCCCAGAAATATATCAGTTTTAGGTTCGAGGGAACTGTATATTCATTTACACGGTTGCCATTCGGATTGAAGAACTCGGGGGCGGCGTTAATCCGCTACTTGGATGACGTCATCCCGGCTGAGTTGAAGGAGACGTTAATAACGTATGTGGATGACATCGTGTTATTTTCACCAGATTTAAAGGCGCATTTGCGAGATTTAAGGCAATTGTTTGAGATTTTTCGAACCTACAACCTGAAATTAAATATAGAAAAATGTAAGTTTTGTCAACTTAAAGTACAATTTATGGGACACGAAATTTCCGGTGAGGGGATCGAGATTCAGGAATGTAAAAAGGAAATGATTCGAAAGTTGCCACCGCCTAAGAATATCCGTGGACTTCGCCGATTGTTCGGTATTTTAAACTATTACTCTCGATTTCTTAAGAACTACTCACAGAAGGTAGTGCCGCTGTTACACTTGCTTCGCAAGGGGAACAGGTGGAATTGGACGCAACAATGCCAGGAAGCTTACGAACAGCTGCTACGGGCTTTTGAAGAGACGTACGTGGTACGTTACCCCGACTTCCGTAGGCGAATGTACTTGCAGACGGACAGTAGCGGATCGGCGCTGGGCGCAGTCCTGTTTCAAGTGGGCGATTACGGGAAACCATCAAATTATCTATGACCAATTGAAGAAGGCAGCCAGTCGTGGAAAAGGGGCTCAAGGGCAGTTCTATCGGGGGGTGTATCGCGTAGGTGACAAGTTCTGGTGAAGTCGCCTCACTCGTCATCGTCCGAGCGGAAATTGTTTCGGAAGTTCTTTCCTATCTTTGAAGGCCCATACGTAATTGAAAAGGTACTAGACAATAACAGTGTTGTTTTGTCGAACCAAGGACATGATTGTGGGGTCCAAAACTGGTTTAATATTAAACCGTATAAAGAAATGGTTGAACGATAGAAGTCAAGGGGGATAGAAGAACGGTTGTTAAGTGTATATTTTGTTGTGTTAAGTATGTAAGTGTATTTTAGTTGTAGTTTTAGTATGTAAGTCATGTTTATAAGCAAGAAAGCAAGATTGGAATAGTGAGTGAGTGAAAGTGCGACAGGTGACAACTCGCGAATTTGTGTCAGGTGAATGTACAATAGGTAGTGCTACGGTCAAGGTGGTGCAACAGGTGCACGTACGATAGGCAGGGGTTAAGACCGCAAGTGTGAAGCGTAGCAGGTGCCACTGGGGCCAACAATTGATCAAGACATGACGAGTTTGCTGAGTTAGAGTAGTAGAAGTCGGTACATCGTGACTACGTCAGCGAGTGACCGACGTCTAGGGGGGGGAAGTTGTAATAGTTTAGCCATCTATTACAAATGAAATAGGTAAATAACATGAAGTGACCATTGGTTTATGAACCGGGTATAGAACTTTATGTAGAAACTTCCAGAGCGGAATATAGAAAAACAAGTGAAGGTGATCTAAGAGAAAACGAGTATTTCAGGCGAGCATGTGAACGCCGTGGTTAATTAATGGTTGCATGTTACTAGTCAACGCACAAAATTATAAGGAACACAATAAAGTTTGTTTCAGCTAAATCGGGTCACAGAAACGCATAATATCGCGAGTTTTGTGATCATGACATTGATTTTAACATGTTACAGAACTAAAACAACAATGGTCGTGACGTCCCTTCAGAAAAGTTTGGATATATTAATAAATTAAACGAAAACTAGTGTGTCTACCGAGATTTGGCATATACCAAAGTATTCCGGGGAATACGGGCCAAATTATAAACGTGGTGACACAATTTTAGGACGCCGAACATTAATAGATAAACATTATGTTACATGAGTTAATTGAGAAATAAACGAGCGATGTTTGTAGGCATGAGACGCACGAAAAAGCATTCTTTTAACAAAATGAAGCGAGAAAAGTGATGTCTAAGAAGTGGAATGGATACGAAATTTAATTGGGAATTTTACAATATAATAAGACAATCCAGGAAGTGTTAGAAATTAATAATAAACTATTTTTATAAGTTATAAAGCAGAAGACAGTAGAGGCGCTATTGTTTTGTTCGGAAAAAAGCTATAAATGCTTTAGGACAACAATGGGAGAGAGACGAGGGAATAGCTTGGTAGCGAGAGGCAGAATCCGCGTCGCTTGTTGCAAGAATAATTTTAAAAAATTTGGATTTGTAATTTTTGATGAAGTGTTCTCTTCTGGACTCGTACTAGTGAACTATTATAAACTGTGAGAGGAGTGAATAACTTCGTGGCGAGTTGTACTCCGCGTCACTCGTGATATTATTTTAACACGCGAACTTATAAAATTTCGAGAAGGTGTTGCTCCTTCGGACTTGTATTCGCAAGGTGGCGGAACTGTATGCCGTGTGATGTGAACTATTTTAGTGGTAATATATAAAGCTATGCCACGCGCGATCCTAATTTTGAGTTTTGTGAATTTTGAAAGTTTTTCCACTAATGTTTGGAACTGGTGTTACTTCGACCATTGAAAAATCGAAGCGGGTGTCGCCGAACGAGGTGTGCCGAGGTGCAGCAGACTCGAGCGCGTCTTTGCATATCGTCGCCGTGGTCAGTGCCAATTTGGGGGGCACTGGTAATTCGGCGCTAGCAGGCAGCAGTGGAGCAGAGTTCTTACGCATGACGGCGTGAGATCGTGTGTGTGTGGACCTGGTCGCCGCTTGGTTAACAACGCAAGGGAAGTGGAATATTTTTTTTTGTTTTGCAACACTCCAGTGAAGTCAATGACTTTGATTTCTTTGCTCTTGGGAAGAATAAATGGTTTACAAAGCCAAAACTGGAAACATTTTGGGGGGGATTGCAATGTAATGGGTGTGGCCACAGTATTGAGCTCATTATTTCGTAATAACATTTGGGTATAATATGTTTATTGATTTTTGTGATTTTTATGATATCGTGTTTTGTTGATGTTGTGTGGTATTGATTCTTTTATGAGGGTATTAATGTTTCTGTTGGTTAAAAGAAAATAAACAAACGAGATTTTGAGTTCTCGTTTTGATGTTACGTAACCGGTGTTTTTATCACATAGCTAGCTGATCCTGGTCCCTGCATTGGCGTGGCGCTTGTGTTCTGTAGAGAACAAATCACGGCCCGCCCTGATAAATTTATGTAAACAGGAAAACTCCGGATAGTAAAAAGGGGGGGCACAGTGGTGTGCATTGTAGATATTACAGGTGATCAGCAAGGAAGTTTTTCGTGATCAACAATAGGAGTTGAGAGGGGAGATTTTCATTACATTAGTGCCCAGTTCGTAGGGCGTTTTAGTAAATAGGAAAGGGGGTTTTTTCGTTGCATTGGCGCCTGTTTAGTGGGCGTGATCGATATCAGTACAAGTGAGTGAGGGGTTTTTCGTTACAGTATGTGTGTGTATGTCTGTATGTGTGTATGTCTGTATGTGTGTATGTCTGTATGTGTGTATGTCTGTGTGTGTGTATGTCTGTGTGTGTGTATGTCTGTGTGTGTGTATGTCTGTGTGTGTGTATGTCTGTGTGTGTGTCTGTGTGTGTGTCTGTGTGTGTGTGTCTGTGTGTGTGTGTCTGTGTGTGTGTGTCTGTGTGTGTGTGTGTCTGTGTGTGTGTCTGTGTCTGTGTGTGTGTGTGTCTGTGTCTGTGTGTGTGTGTGTCTGTGTCTGTGTGTGTATGTATGTATGTGTGTGTGTATGTATGTATGTGTGTGTGTATGTATGTACGTGTGTGTGTGTGTATGTATGTATGTGTGTGTGTATGTATGTATGTGTGTGTGTATGTATGTATGTGTGTGTGTATGTATGTATGTGTGTGTGTATGTATGTATGTGTGTGTGTATGTATGTATGTGTGTGTGTATGTATGTGTGTGTATGTGTGTGTGTGTGTGTACGGTGCCCCGGCGACGTCTGAATGGAGCGCGCCGCCGTCAGTGTGTGCGGTGTCGCCTCCGAGGGCGGAGAGCGACCGCCCCTCCCCGATCGCCCCCGATGGACGTCGTCCGCAGGTGGCGAAGCAACGGAGACCAATGGCCTCCGCTCAGGCGCGCCGCCGGCTGTGGGCAGTGGTGCTTCACGTTTGCACGTTTATAGACAGAGGCGAATCTATGATACGGCAGACATGGCACGTGGCATGGGCGCCGCTCAAAAGGGGCGCTATTTACAGTCTAACCCGCTAAAACAAAAAACGACAACTCTAATTTGAAGTGTCCTGGCAGGGGCGCAAATTTTATGTTTGCCATGGGCGCCTGATTACCTAGATACCTCTGTTTGTAGATATAAGCTTTATTCTACAATTGGGCAGATGTTGCTCGGTGGCGGAATACAGTATTAAAGTGCATTTACAATTACAAAACAATTAAAAATAAAAGCAATGTATAAAAATTAATATAAAAAACAACAAATTATCTTCGTCATTACCTAGAACATACAAATGCATTTGCATACATATACAACAAATGAAACTACATATATACTAACATTTTTTGTTTCATTTTTTTAGTTTTTTTTATTTACGTCAAAAAACAGTTTAAAACTGTGACGAGTTATGGGGAGAAGTGGAATTTGTGCGTTTTCATAATTCTATGATCTCTATCCTAAACCATATTCTAGTCGAATTTTGAATATAGAAAAACTACAATTTTGAGGCGCCGTTGGGAGACGGGCAGTTTCCTTCCTCGTTTCCGGCGTATCTTAATGCCTCGAGTCGTTTGTCTTCGCGCTTGTTTTGTTCCGCGATGTAAACGTTTTGACAACGCCTTAAAGCGATGTTCTGATTTCGTTTTCATTGTTTTGTTATCACCCACATTTTTCCTTCTCTGCCTTCCTACCGGAATTTGTTTCTTCAACAGTTTTTTTTTTCGCTTCTATGTGCTACTACGTTTTATTTTCGGGAGAGTGGAGGTGACGATGAATAATGGGCTTCGTTGATTGGTAATTCGAGGGTTTGGGTCTCGATGATTTAAGAGTTTCTGCTGTTGCTGGATAGTTGGATGGAATTCAACCATTTGCGGAGGAGAATGTTAGCAGCCGGCTACTCTATGAGGTAGTTTCTCTTCGTTTCTTATGTAAGTACTAGGCGAATGTTGATATTGAAGAATTAATTAATTAATAATCAAACGTTTTATTTGCTTTGCAAAACTTCATAGTGAACAGGAATATATTATATAAAACTTAATCTATTTACAGTTTTTGTATTTGTACCATATTATTCGCAGTTAAACATGGTTTTACAGTTTAAAATAAATAATTTGAAGTTTATGAAAACATAAAAGGCAAAACTAGATTAATGAATTTTTCGAAAACAAATGTATTTATGCATTTGAGCAAATTGTGTGAATGCATAATATCTGCAAAGCATTGTATTATTTTCACATGTTCCATAAAGTTTATGACGTTCTCATTGTGTTAAATTGTGAAAAAAATGTCGTATGCATTTTTTATTTTCTTTTATCTTGTAATATTTCGCAATTGTACTAAACTTTGAACGGTAGAGTTGCCGAGGTTAAATATTGTTTTCATCATATTCTTTACTGATTTAACGTACATTTTCTCGTTATTACATTGTGTATTTATTTTATTTGCCATCCATTTGAGGAAAGCTCGACAGAAAAGGGAAGGCAAATAGGCATACAAAAAGCGAAACAAAAAAAATGCAGCTTGACGAACGGGGACCGGAAAATAACTTCGCGCATGAAAAGAAACGCGCGCCGAACAGCGGCGAAACGCGATTTCAACAAAGCGGAAAATAACACAATCGCTGGTTGCAAAAGGCTCAGAATTTGTCGCTCGCATAAATACATAAGAGTCCCAACAATAAGCTCTTAGTCCATTCAGGAGAAAACAATGGCAAATCGCATTAGCGTCTGCGTGCGTGCTGTGAGTGAGGAATTCCATTCGGTTGGACGTGCGTCCGCGCTGGTGCCCAGAGGAAATTGCATTCATTTGCCATTTTAAATGCAGTTAAGTCTAATCCTATTTTGATGCCTAAATGCAGATATGTTTGCCTATTGATCAGTTTATTTAGACTTTTTTCTGCGGTCGTATTCAGTATTTGTTCTCGGTGTTTCAGTTGACATGTAGAATGGCAGATCTTTGAATGCTATCCTTTATTCGAAGTGTTTAGTGTGGACTATTCGTTGGTGGAGTAATTACAAGAAGTAATAATTTTAGGCGCTTTTGTTTCTCCATGTTAATAACATGAAAATTAGAAAATGAATAACATAATCCACTTCTGTTTATGGTTTGTCTCAATAAAGACAAACAAGGTTTCGTTTCGCTGAGCTGCTTAACCGACCGCCCGTAATTACTATTAAATTTCTATTAATTGTCATACGTGTATGGGCGGTGAGAGAAGCATGTCGTTTGTTCAAATTAATTCAGATATAACTAAAGATTTTTCATGAAACCTAACTCTAGGAAGCATCTGTATCGGTTAGTGTGTTAATTTACGATTGTAAGAAATCAAAACCTCCCGTGGAATAATGAACAAGGTCTGCATCGACAAGTACGTGTAAAGATCAATTCTCATTAACCAAAATATCCTCTTTATTATAAAACTAGTCGGTAAAGCTTGCTGACCACAAGAGCCTAGATTGTAAGAGATTATCACGCCTTAACTGAAACATTCCTTTATGAAATTATTTTTTAATCGAATTTTTTAATGGAATTCTAACATTTTTACATGTATACTCACATATAATTTGTGTAATTTTTTGCCTTAAAATGTTTTAAATTCATCTACATGGGAGTTTGCAATAAAATTAGTTAGTGGAAATTAAGAAGTCGACGGAAAGAATTCAATTTACTTCCTTTGCAGACTCGGAGTGAGGTTTGTATTGTTCGTGCAAATACCAACAGTACCAGACTCTAACATAAAAAAGTATGTCTTTCAAAACTTCTCTTCATTTACCTGACACATTCAAGCAGCTCTATTAAGTGAAAGATGAGTTCAATTTATTTGAATTCCTGGACGTTAACAATTTTAATAGGGATAATATGCAAGAGGGGGGGGGGGCACAGATGATCGCTACAGAAAATGTAATTAGATTATATTTAAATTTTTTTTTTAAAAACTATATTGTAAATATTAATTAATAAGCGCTTACAAGGAAAATATGTAAAGTACTAAGATTGCAAATTAGCTGTCATCTGTATATATTATTTTATTCATAGAAATTCCGTTGATAAACACGGCAGGAATACCGAAAGGAATTCCCAAATAAAACTGGTCTAGAATGCAGACATTTAATTTATATAATATATCAAAAGTCACAAATTTTAATTGCGCCCATTTATTAGGAGAAACAATATCTTTTCTATCCCAATATTCCTCATTTTTCCAAAAGCATCATTCGTAGCTTGTGCCGGTTTTCTTTATTTACAAACGTGTCTGAAAAATGTATTAAAATGAAACTTGGTGTTGGCCATGTCTGTTCAAACCGTCTCGCAACTTCTGAACAGTTATGATTAAAGAGGGATACGGTTGTGATGGCAGAAGTTTCATGTTAAAAAAATAACTATGCCACCACAGAATAATTATAGTTTACGAAAAATGAAAATAAAATACACTTCCCTAATTATACGTTTCCTTTTCTCATAATATGCTTCGTACTATTTGTGCTTAATATGCTAAGTAATATACTTTTTTCGTGATAGAGTTATTACTATTTACATTGATGCAAAAATACTACATTTAATTTATTACATGTATTAATTATTTACAAGTACATTAAAACTTGGTTTCCAGTCGTTGGCCGCTGCAAGAATCAGCAGTCAAGCGTTCTGTGGCCGTTTTATTTATATTCATTATGAAAGAAAACTGCTCAATATATTTTTATTACTACAGCTATAATATCCCTATCCAGGGCAAAAGCCTCCCACTCTCTGGTTGGGTAGCTCACAAATAAGAACTTACCAGATGAGCTAAAATCTGGTATGGTTGAATTGTTTTTCCCATAAATCGTTCACAATTCAGTTATATAGATATATAGTCCATTAGGTCTTAACAAAACTTGTGATTTTCCAGTTAAACAATTCTATTTTCACAGTTAAACAATAGTTTTGTTAGACACATTATCAAGTTTCACACTCGCATATCTTCAAATGTATTATTTACTCTTCTGTTTACATATACATTCACTCTAGAACCAAAGCAAAAGGAAACGGTAACTAATAATACAGAATTGACGGGTCTCCAGTGCAGGAGAGACTCGTGTGTCTGCAAACATCCGCCAGCACTTTCGCGTGAACTTCCTAGAAGGCGCTGTCCCTGCCCCTTTCCTTCTCCGGCTCTGGCGCTCACTCGCGAGCTCCCGCTTGGGGAAAAGCCCGCTAGCCGACGGTGGGTCGGCGCCGGACCTCACCATCCAGCGGGGGAAGATCCCCTTCCGATGAAAAAAGGCATTACACTTACGTGGATAATGACGTCGCCACGGGAATAATGACGAGTAGTTGACACGCCCGGAATCACCAACAATCAATCACGCCCCTTCCTTTCTCCGGCTGTGGAGCTCATTCGCGAACTCTGGCTTATTGGAAGGAGAGGGAGGGCAATGAGAGAAGCCAACCATTATTCACATTAATCAATAAAAGTTGGCTTTCCTCTTCCTGCCTTTTTCTCCCCGGGGATGCCATCAATATAACTCAGTTCGCTCACTGGAAAGTAGCTTCCAACGAAACTCGAGGATTCGTTCTTGCGTCTAGCGTAAAGCGTCCTCGATTCCAATATTTATATGCCACGCAAATTTCTGCAAATCCGTTCGATCGCTTGTGAATCTTTGAAGTGAATGTCACCTCGCCATGTGCAACCTCCCCTCGGGATGTATTAAGGCAGAGTGGTATCGACGAACTGCAGTTGAGGTGAAAAAATTAATACGAAATTATATTTGTTCGAGCATTTCGTTCTGTGAGAGTAAGTGTACCTGCCAAACGTCAGTCCAGGATCATCTGCCTATGTAATGTATGCGATATTCAAAATATTACTTGTATAACTTCGTTGTCTGATATTTATCACTGTTATGTGTCTAATGAGCTTCCGTTCCGCAACAGTGTATGCTTCCGTAGGCGCCCGCGATCCTGGGTATCTCCATTCATTTCAACTGTCGCTGAATTCTCCACTTTCCCAACGTCGTTGTCCATTCTTCTCGCTCTTGACCATTGTCAAAGAAAACACTTAAACGTGCTTGATTTCTTGACCTCTATTAATAATATTATGGAATGATGTTTGAGTGTAGGTCATTAAACAAAACCATTTTAACCTGCCAACGTTTCGGTTTTTATTCAGCCTTCGTCAGGGCTACAAACAGACGGAATTTTTTTATATAAATACACATTGAGTTTAAGAATTGCTTAAGCTAATATCTACTAGACTATTTCACAATTTTCACTGATATATATAAAAATGGTATGTAGTAATACATCAGTCAATCCTTGTATTTAATGTGTGTTTATATAAAAAATCCGTCTGTTTGTAGCCCTGATGACTGAATAAAAGCCGAAACATTGGCAGGTTAAAATGGTTTTGTGTAATGACCTACACTCAAGAATCAGTCCATAATAAAACACTTAAAGTTCCAACTAAAAGAAAATACATTGTAAGTTCTGAACGACTAATCAATCGGCAAACTGTTACCTGCTCCCATTTCGCGGTTACTTTGTTCTGTGTTCTTGAACCATCGCTTAATTATATCTAATAACTTCCCCAAGGTTCCGCCAATCTTCTAATCAATTTCAAGACACTACTAATTGCGCATTTCAACAAGTATTTCACTTTAAATATCACGCCTTAATCGTCAGGCGTTTATTTCTTACGAACTCTGGCCTTCTTCTTTTAAACAAAATTCGTCCCCTTAGCCAAATTATATCTCCATAGTCAAATTAAGGATCTTGTTTAACTTTTTTCTCGACATTATTTTGTTGTTTTGTTGTTAATTGAATATAGATAAACTAAACACGAAAACACATTTGGGAAATGGATTTCTCTCGAGATACGTAGTGATTCACGGGTTGCATACTTCCTGGGCGAAAAAGGCGTCCGTCCAGTGCTTTACCTACATCTACAAAAGTTCCTATCCGGCCGTTTTGAAATAAGTTTCCAAGTGGGGTATTAAATTATATCTGTTAAAAACATTAAATTTGTTTGAGACATTTAGGAAGAGTTAGCCGACAAACATCGCTTCTTTAGTTTTTGTGTGTGCTGTGAAACCTGCCTCTAGCGGTCCATGGATTAAACGGATACTTGCCTTCAGCGGGACAATATTCCGGTCTCGTTTTTTAAAGCTTAAATTTCCGGTATTAAACGAAAACTGGCAAACTGGGAATCAGAAATCTAAAAAAGCGTTTCAACGGAAATTTTTCCTACGTCTCAAAGTGAAGTGTGAAAAAATGAAGGAAAGTATTTCGCAAAGTTGGATTTTATTCTGGTGGAATTTTTATGAAGTAAATGATGATGGTAAGCAGAACAAACATAAGTGCATGAATGACTGTTATGTTTTCAGAAACTGTAAGGTTGAAGATTAGATCAATGCAATAATAAAATCGAACCTGACGCAATTGTTGTCGATGACTGTGTTCAGGATTTTCATGGAAGTTGTAGAGAAGTAGAAGAGCATTATGGGGAATATGAAGAAGAAAATGACGATGGGAGAAGTGGGCAGAATGAATTTTTATATAGTTGCGGTTCAGAGCTTAAATAAGTGACAGCGACTTTCTGTATAATTTCTTAATAATTTGGATATGCGTACTTTTATCTCTGAGAAATTCATAGAAATTATTATTAGAAAATATTCTTAGAAATTGTCTTTTACGAGTATTTTTTTTTCGAAATTCGCATCATCATTAACTGGTCTACGCCACTTAGCCCGTTGTAGACTCACAGACGACCCAGCACGTCCGTCCTTCGTCATCCCGTCGTCTGTCGCGCCTCGTGTCCTCTGTGAGCACGATATTGCTCCTTCGCCTTCTTTACAATTTTTTTGCTAAGTTATTTTGTATCAACTTGTTATTGATGTTCAGTCCACTATTACGTAGCTTTATATCCATTCAATATTGCATTTTATTTTATTTAAACCACGTGCGTGTTGTTGATTTATACTTTTAGGACAACTTTCTCAAAGGGAAACTTGTCCTCAGCGGCAAATTATTTCGGGTGCTGTGCGATTCTGCTACAGAAAGGTATTACCGTACGCAGACTTTCCACGCGACCTGGTACACTCTATTTTAGTTGCAGTTGGGCTGCGGTTTCAATGGACGCGTTAGTACAGATCCAACTTTCAGGAGGGAAACCGCGTGAGCTATTTGCTCGGCCGCGTCGCTTTGGCTGTCCGCGGTCCCTGTGGGGGTGGGCGGTGGGCGGTTTGGATGCACGCGTGGTGGCTCCGGGGTTCGCTGCCTTTCATCTCTGGGGTTCCACGCGACCACAAGCGCCATTCACGATTAGGGCTCGTCCATAAATGACGTAACGCTAAAGAGGGGAGGAGGTTAGAGGCAGCGTTAGGGGACGTCCATAAATTACGTAACGCAAATTTCGAGTAATTTCAATACTCCCTTCCCCCTTGTAACGCACTTTTCTATCTCTATGTGACGCAGCGTAACGCTTCTTCAGACTCCCTCTCCCCCTTTAGCGTTACGTAATTTATGGATGCCCTCTTACGCTGCGTTCCGTAGTGGTAGGGACTCATAGCTGTTACGTAATGCTGATATATATATATATATATATATATATATATATATATATATATATATATATAGTGACCGTACTTACCCTCGTCGGTTTCATGGGTGCACATATCATAAATTTTGTGATTGTTTATTTGGGCACAGGGGTTCTTTAAAGGAGGATACTTTAATCATCATTATCTGAGTTCAAAGAATCTATCATCACAGAAACAGGATTTATTAAGAACAAAAAAATCTTCACATTAATAACATAATTTACATCATTGACCTGGTCGCAAATCCTTACTGAATACAGATTAATGGTTTACACTATACATCTCCGACTATTCCTATCATCTTTACATTTATTATTTCCATTTATATAACCTCCATTTCTCTGCAAACTATATGCCATTCGTGAACCACTACAGACACTGTTGCTCTCCTTACTACTCAGTGAGCGCCCTGAACCGGCATTTTATATTCGATTACCCATCTATTCTTGTTCATAATTATTGTTAATTATCTGCCTTCCACTACCGTCGTCTTCCACGCGGCGCGACCGCGTGCCCCGACTCGTTGCCGAGAGGTGACCTTGGCGCCAACGATGTTCTGCCTGCCCACGCGTCGCCGACGGCCCGTTCTCGTACACCGGCGTAGTTTCACCACAATTTCCTTCTCCACACGACGAATTTACTGTCTCTGCTCACACGGCTCCACCATGTAATCCCGCATCCGCACAGCTACACCGACTACCACTGAACAGCATCGCCCACGTGTCCGTGCAATGTTCTCTTCTCTTGTCAAATTTCGTGATTATTCCTTCCAAACACGTTTACCACAATCCTTACTCGCAATCATCATTAAGTCTATCACAATTCTCCTTCCTTTAACACCAGCCGTCCCGATTATTCTGGATTTATCCGTACATTACCACCTCGCTCTCTTGTCGCCATCACGTCTCTCTCCTCACTGCTCGCTGCTCGCTCCCCAACCAACGCTTCCGCGCGGTCTGACCGACCAATCCCCCCTCCAGGCGCTCGTTCACGGCTCGGCCCGATTCATCCCGCAACGAATCATCAACTATTTAAAATATTTCAACATTTCCTTTTCTTCAGTCTGATACTAAAACATTATATTAACAAATTAATCTAAAATGTAATAAATTAAAGAATTTATGTTGAATAAATTGTTACAATAAATAGAAACATTTTTCAATGATTGAATCTTTCATATTAAGAAGAAAATATGCAAAACTGATGTGCAGTATATTATAGAATCCAGTGAACTTGGTGTAATAGACTGGGAGCCTAAGCGTTATCCACGACGGCGTGTGCAGGGCTTAGTAGAAATATTCTCGCATATCCGTCCTTCTTTCATTCAAGAATTGTCCCCATTCTAATTGCTACGTGCAGTCCGAACCATCAGCTAATTCCCATTTTAATAATTATAATTTTTAAACTATACCACAAATATAATAAACAACTCGTCTCTACTTTATAATTGATTTTTACGTATTGTAATTGGTTGGAGAGTGTCTTATCGCAAGCGTTATGTAATTGTTGGAGGGGGGTTCAAACGCAAGTTGCAGGTGCGTTATAGGTGGAGAAGCGGAATTCAAAATACTTCAAATTTGCGTTATGTAATTTATGGACTTAGCTTCATTTGCTGTTCGACGAAGGATGGTAGGGTAGTCTTAAACGGTGGTACAACTTTTGTTTGGAGAGTGTAGAATCAAATACGACGTCACGTGACTTCAGTGGCTGATTAAGACGAACATAAGAGCTTCTCTGATCAATAATTTAGTCAGCCAAACTAATATTATTGGGTACTCTGGATCATATACGATAGCTAGCGCAACCTAGCACGAGCTCTCGCACACAAAAATACCTTCTCTGCTCACATCGTGTTAGCAAAATGTGATAAGTAGCGAAGTGGACGAGGACGAGTAGTCAGAATTACTTATTTTTCTTCTTCTTTGAAGTCCAGCATTGTCGCACTAACAAGGGAAGAAAAAAGTGATATAAAATCAAATGTGCGATTTGGTAATTTTTAGGTGTCTGGAACAGATTAAAATTTACATTATTTATTTGCGGAAGATGCTACGAGTTCTTCAGTTACATTCTGTTTTCTCCTGACATTTTCGAACGGATTAATCACAAAAAAACAAGGTTCCATTGCAATGTATATTGCGCTCCGTTCTTGTGTTGTAGTTGAATCGCTTGCAGCAACGCAACGTTCTCAAGCGATTCGCGTCCACCAGCGCAGCTAAGGGAGATTGTTGGCGGGGGGAGGGGAGGGGAAGCGGAGGGGGAGGGGCAGGTGGCGCGCGGTCGGGTGATTAGTGGCTTAGGGCGGGAGAACACGCGCTGATGAGCTGCCGGACCGGGTGCGGACGGGACACGGCGCTAGTCCACGGACACGACTCTGCCCTCCCGCACCTCCCTCCCCCGCTCACCGAAACATACTAATCCGACCCGTTTCCATTCTACCCTCCATTCTACCTTTCCACCATCCGTTCTACTCTTTATTCTACCCCCTCATGATCCATTCTACCTTTCCTCCTTCCATTCTACCTTCCCTCCTTCCATTCTACCTTCCCTCCTTCCATTCTACCTTCCCTCCGTCCATAGTAACCTCCCTCCTTCCATTCTAGCCTTTCTCCTTCCATTCTATTCTTCCTCCTATTGTATGCTCCTCCCTCTATTCTACACTCCATCCATCCATCCATCCATCCATTCTACGTTCTCTCATTCCATTCTACCTTCTCTCCTTCCATTCTATCCTCCTTCCTTTCATTCTATCCTCCCTCCTTCCATTCTACACTCCCATTCTCCTTTCTACCCTCCCACCCTCCTTTTTACTTTACCGTCCATTTTACTTTACCTTCCTTTCTGCTCTCCTACCCTCCGCTCTACCCTTCTATTAACCCGCGTCCCATTAATCCGCCTTAACAATGTGTTGCCATCTCTAAGTGCCAATCGCATTGCAAAACTCAATTAATATTGCTGCTTTGAAATTAGCCATCGGAAGTGAAGTTTTTCTTCCTTATGACCGTAATTTTAGTAATTAATTAAAAAAACGTAGGTGAAGTATTACCTTGGAATATATTAAATTTGAAGAACTTAAAGTCAATACGGAGTAAACGACAACTGTTGAGTAATGCTAGAGAGTGAAAGCACATCCGTTTTCGAATTTTACATTTTCTTCTTAAGCGTCCAAATTTATATTTTCAAATGAATGCGACTAACGACTTATTCTTATTACACTTAACTAACACCTTATTCACATAAACATACAAAACGATCGCCTGAACTCTTTTAAAATCTGAGTCATTATTGAATAATAACACAAAGAGGAGAAACAGTTTCGCTACACGACGCATTCTCGCTAGTATTGAAAAGGAGTCGAGGCAAGAGAAAGTTTTGGAATTCCTGGTCTAGATGCAGACGGGGGCGAGGGCAGTAGGGGCGGCGGGGATGAGGGTGGATTTTGTTTCCCTTCAGATCTTGTTACGGCATGCCCAAAGGAAGAAAGAAAACAAACTCGGGTAGACACTTGGTCTGACATCTGGAAATCTTCGTCCAGACAGTTGTGGCGGGGGAGGCGCGATGAAGACGAGGGCTAAGGCGATGGTGAGGGGGAGGTGGAGGGCGAGGGGGAGGGGGAGTGGGCGAAAGGACGAGGGCGAGAGGATTGTGTAAGAAGGAAAAAACATGGTGAGGGGTGGGTGAGGAGGAGCAGGTAGGGAAGGCGATGGGGCAAGGGCGGGGGGAAAGGAGATGTCGAGGGCGTGGGAAGGGCGGGGAAGGGCGGAGAAGAGGAGGGAAAGTGCGGAGCGGGGGCGATGGTGCAGTTGTGGGTGGAGGCGTGGAAGGCGAAGGAAGGGGGAGGCGAAGGTGAGGTGGAGAAAGGCGATGGTGCGGGGCGAGAGCGATGGCGCGGGCGAGGCCGAGCGCGAGGGCGCGAGCGGGGGCGGGGGCGAGGGCGAGGGCGAGGGCGTGGACGTGGGTGAGGACGTGGGCGTGAGGGAGGGGGAGGGCGAGAGGGCGGTGGATTGTGTAGGGAGGAAAAGCACGGTGAAGAGTGGGTGAGGGTGAACAGGTAGGGAAAGCCACGGGGCAAGGGCGGGGGGAAAGGAGATGTCGAGGGCGTGGGAAGGGCGGGGAAGGGCGGAGAAGAGGAGGGAAAGTGCGGAGCGGAGGCGATGGTGCAGTCGTGGGTGGAGGCGTGGAAGGCGAAAAGGACAAGCGTGGTGGATAAAGGGGGGATAAGTTGGTGTGGGAGCGAAGGAGATGTGTCGAGGGCGTGGGCAGGAACTGTGGTGGTGAGGAGCGGGGAAGGGCGGAGAGGGCGCGAACGAAGGGAGGAAAGGAGATGAGAACGAGGGCGGGCGCGAGAAGGGATGGGGTGGAACGGTGGTAGGGGCGAAGGAGGGGCGAGTGCGTGAGCGGAGATGGGGTCAGGGAAAGGGGTGGGGAAAAGGGTCGATGGATAGAGTGGGGAGCGAAGGAGATGTCGAGGGGTGAGTGTGAGGTGGAGAAAGGCGATGGCGCGGGGCGGGGGCGATGGCGCGGTCGAGTATGGAGGCGAGGCGATGGTGGGGGAGGGAAGGAGAGTGAAAATGTGGTGGTGGTGGCGAAGGAGGGGGCGAGGAGGAAGGGGCGATGGGGTGGTCAAAGGAGATGAGAGCGGGGGCGAGGGCGAGGGCGAAGGCGTGGGTGAGGGCGGGGGCGACGGCGGGGGTGGGAGCGAGGGCGAGGGCGAGGGCGGGGGCGAGGGCGAGGGCGAGGGCGGGGGCGGGGGCGGGGGCGAGGGCGGGGGGCGGGGGCGGGGGCGAGGGCGGGGGCGAGGGCGGTGGTGAGGGTGAGGGCGAAGGCGGGGGTGAGGGCGGGGGCGAGAGCGGGAGCGAGACAGGGCCGTGGGGTTGTCAGAGTTGTCGAGCGCAGACCTACGTGCGCCGCAGGGGCTTCCCGAGCACCGGTACAACTTCCGGCCACTTCCGGTCCGTTCCCTCGCCCCCGCCGCCAGGTGAATTGTGGACAGTCTGGGCTCCGCTTTGTGCTCCGGGATTAGATGCAGCCGAGGAAACGAACATAAAGTGCTCCTAGAATGATGATGCTACTTACGACATCTTCACTATTCACATCGCATATAGCACTTATTTTGAGAATCTTGGGTCTGAACTCGTAAAAGAGTGGTACGTTTTCTCAAGTATCCGCAAATGATCCCTCTCTCTCTTCAGTTCAAACTTTTGTGATCAACAATTTGTACATGCAAAGGTAAATAACTTATTTCAGTTTAATTTTAGTAAAAAAGAATCAGATTGATAATATGATAATTGTTTGGTTTCTAGAAGAAAGTTCTCTTTCCTTTTTCCTGTTCAAAGTAATGCATAATGGATGGATAGGTAGAATTGTGGTGTCAGACGTTTTCTTCTTACATAGTATCTGATAGTACGAAACAAACTGAATAAAACTATTGGCTAATATAGGAGGGATCAGATGTCGTACAGACATAAACTTTCTTTCAATAATAATTTTAAAGGTGTTAATGATTCCTCCATATAAAATACTCAAACCATTACATTTATTTTTCTATTTTCATCCATTTAACATACTAGTTTGTTTTAAATAATGACGTGAATGGAAGGCAGTATCGAATTTATACAGTGGGAAACAGAACAATCTTTTCTTAGATACATCAGGTATACATGCTAGATAGATAGATGTATACTGCAAATAGTTACTTACTGGAGGAAGAATACATAATAATAAAATACAATCAACATAAAAAAGATATGAAGATTTTTTGCGACGTAAAAATTCGTCGACAATGGAAAATGAGTTTCAGTCTCTTGTACGTTTCACACTTCACTTGTTTATGATTGGTCACTTTATAGCCCTCCCCACGCTGAGGACTGTATTTCACAGTACTGCACTGCCGTAGGCTTCTAAACATTTACACTATTCATTATATTAATTTCTTATTCTAAATAGTGAATTTATAAATTAAACGCTATTAAATTAGTATAATACATATTTGATACCGGACATCACCCGTCTTTTATTCATTATTCATTAAATGCTAATAATAGAACCTAAACCAAACTTTTTCCCTATGCATTTGTGCACTGCAAAACCTCTCTCCCGGAGCAGAGTTGGGCTTTCGTCGCGTCGGCGGCTGGGAGGCGCGGCCGCCTGTGCCGCGTCGCCAAGTCGCCCTCGGTCGGCGCTCGCCACCGCCGCCGGCCCCGGAAGTGACCGCCGTCGCCGCCACTTCCGGTGCCCCCTCCCCCTCTCCCGCGCGCGGCGATGGAACACAGTTGGAAAAACCGCGCGGAAGAAGGGGAGCGTGCGGCGTCGAGTCGCCGTTCTGCTATTGATCGAAAGCGCATTAAAGGGTATAAATCGTAGTTTCTCCCCGCGTTCCTTCTTTTGCTTCGAAAACTGCAAATACATTCAGGATTGTACTTTCATTCCAACACACTTTTTTGTATTTGTTTCGTTGGGAAAATGCTCAGAGTTGAATGGAAACGGTATGCTGTTAGGGAGTTCAACATTCGCATTTTCGTTTTGTAGCGATTTTGATTTATTTTACAAGGAGATAATGTGATTTGTTTTCAGCGCGCTTTACACATTCTACAAGAAAAAGTTTCAAATTTTAGTTGCGATGAAGTTGCTTTGTGGCAGTCATTCGCGGCTATTTCGTACTTTTATGTCATTTTTTTAATCTATTCTCGCCCAATTGTTTGATTCAGCATGCAATTTTAAACTGCCTTGATTTGGGTTTAAATTTCACAAACAAATAAAAATTATCAAATTACTTTAATATTTTAGACATTTAAAAATGAACCTCAATGTTGTACGCCAAAACTCATTTTCGTATTCTAGAAGTAAGGGTACAATAAATTAAAATGGTTGGAAGATAGGAAGGCAAAACTTTATAGTTGCTTTTTATCTATGCATTTTATACAAGTCGTTCAAAGCTTTACTCACTCTAAGCTGGTCTCCCAAACCGGACCTTCTCCAATTGCTTTGGTCACTAACCTACCGTCTGGTTCTACTAATGTTTTGGACTGTGGAGTTGATAATTCTTGAAAAAATGACAAGAGAGTATCATACAGATGGTTAAAATTTATATCATATAAAAAACCTCAATCTTATATAGATCTTGATGTCTTTGGTTTCGGAAAGTTACTCCAAGGTGCTCAGTTTTGTGTGACTTTTTGTAGAACTTTCTTAGACGAACTTCTTGGATGGATTTCGCACGTCAAATCTGGCTAAATAAAATTTAATGCGAACTTAAGTTATTGGAAAATAAATTATTTGTACGTGCTTTTCAACAATTTTCCTTTTTTCTGTTTTGGGCGGATTATTTCCATTTTGTATGTTTGAATCAAATGCATTGTATAGCTTTATATTTTAATTATTTTTGTGATAAATCCTAGCATGTGCGAAACACGCCGAAATTGTTCAGCAGTTTTGTAAGTTATTTCCTTGTAAGAATGTTTTATTATATGTTTATTTTCGTTAAATTCACCTTTTTGTAATAATTATGATCATTGGAAGTCATGCTTTCTATATCATTGTGGACATCTCATTCGTATAATCATTAAATTCAAGTTCAGTTCAAGAGAATCAAATAAATATAAATAACTGAAAATGATATTTTTGTAGTCTTTATTCATTCATTAATTTAAAATAAAATATTAATTCCCAATGCTTCATATTTCTGATACCGATTGGTCTTTGTTAAATCTAGTATGTGTTTCTTCCGATTTCTTCGACCAGACCATCTGTATCAACGAAGTATTATATTTTTTAAATATAATGTTTGCCTCTGAAGCACGATTAATATCTCCTATTGGTACTCCGAATAACATTGAATAACATAATGGCTGTCATTATCAGGCACAAAATAACACTATTATTAGTACATTGTACGGCTCGTGGGTTGGTATGAGTGGCGAGAATTTTACTCTTCTTGCGCTTGAAATTCGGCTTTGCTACCAATTGAATTAATGAAATCATCTGAATCACTGAACTCGATACTTATTGGTAATGGCAATTTCAGTTATTAACTCAATTACTTCTTTAAAAACTTCGCCACAAAATCACCTTTTTAATCATCGTGGGATGGGTATATGATCTATTGAAGCTGAATTTGTTTGACTATAGTTTCTGCGCGATGGGCGAGGAATTACAGAATTTTTCAGAATAAAATGGCACACTTCTAAAGTAAGTCGACAGCTAGAAAAATATCATTTTTGATAATTAACATATGAAGGTGCATTTCATATCACGAAGTTATTCGTATGACATTTGGCCCTTGAATGTTACGAAATGAAGGTATAGATAATCCGTATGTTCATGAAATCCTCCTTGACTGTGTCAGAATATGAAGTTTTTATCACCAGTGCATTGTACGTTGCCTAGCAATCAGGGGTAAAAACGAGACTGGTCTTTATATGAATTTTGCTTGTTTGATTAATTTGCCATTCTCGCGCACGGGATAACTATCTCATTTGTCCCGTAAGTGTAGTGCGTGTTTCCTCTGGGTGGCTGTGATCTTCCTCCTTGGATGCTGAGATCCGTCGTCGGCTAACGGGGTTTTCCACATCCAGGTATCTCCTACCAGCAGTGCACCACCCCAGTCGGGACAAACTCAAGCTCCCGACCGTTCTCACGGTACGTGTGGTATTGTAGTACATGCAAGTGAGTAAGGTGTGAGGATAGGACAAGGAAGATGAAGAAAAGATCGCGTGCGGTCGATGACCCGTTTGTTAGGGCACTGCTCCGGCATTCGCCTGGTGTTGTTCCGAGAAACCACGGAAAACTAGCGATCAGAGCAGCCGGCCCTAGAATACCTCTCCAGACAGCGACTGAACTCGACCTACGTAGCTAGTTACAAAACGTTTGCCACCGTCGGGACTCTAACCAAGAACTCCCTGTCGGATTCACTACAGTGACCAGTAGATGCCCTAAGCCCCCTCTCGATCCTTTTGCGTGAAATTTCGCACTGCGTTTATTGGCAAAACCTGATCATTGTCACCCCTCTCTGCAAAAGGGTTTAAACTTATTCTCCATTGCGTGGTTCATGGGTATTGGTCCAATAAATGAAAATTCTGTCAGTTAGCCGACGTTTCGGAGTTTTATTTCTCCATCCTCAGGGCTTGCTGGGTGTAGAAAATTACACGTGAACCACGCAACGGATTCACCACAGATGATCATGACACACAGTAGAGAAAACTTATTCGGAGAACGCCCAATACCCCATTGACGCCGCATGCGCCTGCGTTTTGCTTCCGCGCGGGGGACGGGGGTATTATTTGCAATTAGCGGGATCGCTGGTAACGCACGCGGCCGCTAGAGTGCAGTGGGCGCGGGGTGGGGGTGGTAATTCAGCGAGGGCGGTGTGGTGTAGTGTGGCAATTGCTCTTCCCCGAAATGACGTAGTGCTCTGTTGTTGTGCCGCACGCGATTCTGCCATTTCGCCACGCACCCAGGCGAGGCAAGATAGCGCGTCGCGGGGATGCTCTTGAATAGGCGTCGAAACACGCGCAGAGCGGGCAGTGTGAATTATAACATTTAAAAAAACGTTTCTCTCGTTTTGGTCTTTTATGCGTTGTTCGGGTCGTTTGCGCGTTTGTATTCGACTTGTGCATGCTTTGTTAGGGTTTGTTTGGAATTTCGGGACCGCCGGAAATTCCGGTGGAATTCTCTTTGGGACCGATTTGTGGTTGATTGTTGATGGTTTGGAATTTTGCGTTGATCCGGTACAGTTGTAGTTTCCATTTTTTGACTCGCGGAGATCTCTCTGTAGAGTCGATTTCTGTTGTGGAGCTTCTTAGGCTTGAATCTCGTAAAATCTTGCGAGTTGCTGGTCTTCAAGCCGCGTGTAAAGGAGATGAGTGGCAAGATGTAATGGGAAAATAATAAAAGAAGTGTCATACACGATTGCGTAATATAATGCTCTTAAATTATATTTTTTTATATAAGCTATATGTTGATCACCCGACGTTGCCACACACCTCATCCGCAGCTCCGTTCTATCTGACCCTGCTTCCGTTCTATCTATTGCTCCCGTTCTTCACGCAGCCCCTACTTTTTCCATTCTTTCTCTGTGCCCATTCCTTTTGCTCAGCCCGGTTCTTTGCTCTTCCTTGTTTTCCTTCTCCCTATTGTTTAGCTCCTTCCTTTCTTCCTTTTTCTAGCTCTTCCTGCCTCTCATTATTTTTTCCTTTTTTTCTATTTCTCTCACTCTCATTCCACTCATTCTTTTACCCCTGTGTCTCGTACATACTACTTATCTCTTTACTTATTTCTCTATTGTATTACATTGATCAGATAGTCAATAAATTGAATTAATTTTTGTAAGTTTTAAGATGAAAATACTAACATTGAAGAAATATGAATTCATTGTATCCACTGATTTTTTACGGAAGTAACGTCTTATAAAATTATTTAGCAATAGGAGTTTATGATGAGTATGCAGTGTTTAGTCTTTGTCGTAACTGTTACGTTACATCTACATAACGTAAACACACAGAGGAACGAAAAGTCCCTCTTAATATTAGGTGTCCCTTAAGGATTTTTCTGACCGCTTCCATTAAGAGCAATCGAAAACAAAGTGTGATAGCTACAGAGGGGGACGAGTACTGCAACTCTAAGAAAATGGGTTTATTATTTATATTATTGTTTCTCATAAGAAGGTAGTATCAAGAAAGTACTTGTTGTAATCCAGCATTATAAACGACCTTTTATGTTGCAAGTATTAATAATCGGTCATTTTACGACACAAATGATGACGTGTTAGATTTGATAGCATGAATGATTTGCGTAATCACATGTTCACCCACTCGCAACGAGAGAATCGGGGGGGGGGTAGAGGTAAACGGACAGACGACCGCCATTTCTTGCACAGATGTCAAGCACCCGAGACGTCGCGAGAAAGTGGTTTTCAGAAAATTAAGTTTGACTCTCTTTTATAATTTATAATGTTCTTACAACAAATAGCGTGTGAAACTCGTTTATAATGTTGCTTTATTGCATTCGTACAAATTTAAAAACTCGCTCTTAATGTCGCTTATTTTCAAAACATCTACTCATGCAATGAAGCTTAAGGGTATAAATTAATTGCATTAAACTACTAGTACGACACACGGCCAATATCACAAACAACGGACTTTGCCTTTATCGACCTGTTAACTTCATGATTGCAATGTGAACGTGTCTAGTACACAACTTGTATCCTGAATTCCAGAATTGCAATTGAGCTCTATGGGTATTATTGCTATTATGTTCTACTTAAACCCGTTCGTATGATTTCACTATACGACAGCGAACCATGTTTCTCGTTCTTATCTACTTGATTCGTTGTTAACATCTGTCCGTTGCGTGTTCTTTTACGTGCACCCATCTGCTTCTTCTCTCCTTCATCTCATCTTTTTGGAGCTACGCGCATAACCGTCTCCTGTCGTGTAAGCTGCATAAAGCGCCCCTCACGCCGTTTCTCTCCTGTCCTGTCTCCTCCTCTCCGCTTCCGTGAAATTTAAATTTAGGTTAAGCGCTACTTCGTTTGAATGATTTCCTCTGCTTCCCAATCACGATTTATAATCCTCTTAAATAAATCCTGTTTTTTGTGCACAGCATTAAACGTTATGCGGAATGAAAAATAAAATGAGACAGTTGATTCATTCACAAATAGTTGAGTGAATTTATTTTCATCCTTTAGCAAAAATTAGTTTTTATCCAATTTAGGATCAATATTTTAATAATAATTTTTGCGATTTTTACATTTTCAGATTGCCCTAATCTTATCAAACGACCTTACGTGAGCTTTCCCGATAAAAATCCCTTTCCGCAGCTAATTGGCAAATTAGGCTCAGAATAATTAGCCCGCATCTTCTCCCGTTCTCACACACATTCGCATCGAAATGACCGTTCCGCTTCATGACTTTGCAGATTCTGCAGAATGGATCCGATATGCGATAGTCTCACTGCGGTTTATGCGCCTGTCCTCCCCTAATGCCGCACACGCCCTGGACGTTCAGCCGCGTCGGTGCGCGAGCTCGCCTGTGCCATTCTGGTCGCCGACGACCTCTGAAGGGTTGTTAAGTTTCTATTGATTGTTTTTCACAATTGAATAAAGAAAAAGTTCCATTATTACAGACAATCATGTGAAAATCCAGTACCATTTAATTTATAAAATGAAGTTGAAATTTCGTAGGACGTTTTCAGAGAATTGTTAGTCTCCATCTCTTTCAGGTTTGAAATGTTCATTGTTTTTTCTTACGTTCGCTGAACTAACGTGAATTTATGTGCAATATATCTATAAGCCAAAGAATTGTACATGAAGATGGAGGCGAACAGCTCTCTGAAAACGTCCGTACGAACTTCAACTTTATTTTATGAATTAAATTATACTGGAGTTTCACATGATTATCTATAATCATGGAACTTTTTCTTATCCAATATGAAGGGTTTGGTATGCTTCAATCATTACCGCTGATTCCTCTTCACACAACCATAATCTTTAAAGAATTTAGAACGATCAAGCAGATAAAAAAAGGTATGTTTGTAAAACCTTTGCTCCATTCCGTGTAAATTCTCATATTTCCCATTCTATTTGTCAATTTGTAATCCTACAACGTGTAAAACTTTCGTGAATACAAAAAAGTGATATTTTAAACTGAAAAATGAAAAGAGTTCTGTTAAAAAATCACAGGAAAGTGCGCAATAAATTCCTTTATTTTTGGAATAAAAACGACCTTTTCGTGAAACTGGTACATTTATTTAAAACTTTGATACCATCGTAGTGTGCTCAAAAATAATTTTGAACTTCATTTTACGCAGGTATTGAGACCGTACTTCTTTAATTTTTTTTGTATTAGACGAATAGCTCGCAATTAAAAAGATCAAAATCTGCGTGAACATTATGCATGCCAATTCTTTCAAATCAGTATCCGCAAGTCAAGTTGTAGCACAATCCCACTTTAGACAATAACAAACATTTTTTACAAGAACACAACATTAAAATTGTCTCAAATATTACGAACTCTACAAAAAAAGAGTATTTTCAAACAGTTGTGCGCTTCTCTGTGACGCACCTCTTGTTGTGCAGAAGTTTTGCTGGATTTATCTTTTCTTGCATACTTTAATTTTTCTTGTCGACAGTCATTACGATAATTTCAGGTGGAGATGTGTTCGTGAAGAAGTAGATAATTCCAAGGTCACTGGCGTTTGTCGTAACAATTGCAATGTGACAACAGCGTTCGTGTTGTAATGTTTGGAACATCAACATTAAAAACTAGGGTGGAATTTCCTTGGATTCCGCTTGCATTCTAGTGTCGTGAGCTAGTTGTGCGGGAAACGACGTGTGATAGCGATGCCTAAACGCGAGCGTATTGGAAGTCGAACCTAAAGCCAAGAAGGTCATTGTTGGGAACTGTAATCCGTCGGGATAATCTTGAGACTGATAAATGCAATTGAGGACAAATAGCAGAGACGAGTATTAAATTTGGCATTACCTTGTATTTTAATATTCACATTGTAGTTGATTCAGTACTACTAATCTCATAGAACCAACGCATGATTGTTTGTTGTATATTT
>JAHLJT010002630.1:32589222-32628469 GCA_031308135.1 Acheta domesticus
CATCAAAAATCGCCTGTTTTTCACTTCTCTAGTTGTGCACCGCCGGGCGCCGTTGGCGCTCAGGTAGCTATTCTTCTTTCTTTCTTATTCTTCCGCGCCATCTAACTTCCTTTCAGCGCAGGACAAACAAAAAAACAGGCGTCGCCCCGACTCCTACAACCAACTCTGCAGGCGACCCCTCTCCCGTGCCCTTTTGTTATGACAATGCCTGCGCCCGCCCTTGCTCCTACTGCCTGGACTTCGCCCCGTCTCTCCCTATACAGCCTATGTCGGCCCCGTTGTCCCTTGTCTCGCCCTCCTCGATCGCCTTTCGCCTAGCTCTCTTGCCCCCGTGCCGGTTTTTCATCCTCCCCCACGTCTTTCTGGTTTGCTGCCCCAGTCCCTGCATCCCCCCCTCGATCCCACTCGCCTAGGTTCGTCCCGACGCACAGTGGAAAATTTTCGCCAAAACCTGGCCAAAAGTCGAAAACTCGAATTTCGGAAAACCGGCGTTTGCTTTGTGGGGATAGAAAATAGATTAAATTCTACTTTAAATACCGTTAAAATGAATACTGTAACTCTATTAGGTGCATGACACTGTTAACACAAACCTGCCCTTATTTTGTGTCTCCCGCGCTGCGCATGAGAGCCTGCCACGTGGCTTCCGTTTCAGCACCAATAACTTCCGTGCATAGAAACGAAACGGTGTTACACAACATGGACAGTATTCCTAGAGGTATCTACTATAAGTTTGCATATAAAATTATTATAAATGTGTAATTTGTTTGCTTACAATGACAGACTGAAAGTGTTGGATTTTTAGTGTTAAATTTTTAAAACATTAATGTTTGTTTAGAGTAAAAGTTATACTTCTCACGAGATCCCGCCGTGTTTTTTGTTGCATATAATACTTTAATATGTCACAAAGTTAGCTGCAAAAAATTAGCTGCGAATATCTGCGGATTTAGTTTTTATGAGAAGTAATGTAAAATGAGAACGGGAATTTTAGCACGACTAATATTTCATTGACACAATACAATAACCTCATTGTCATACGAACTTTCTCACTGATGTTATCGGAGTTTTGTGGAGGTTCGTCTATTGTTGTCTAAATACGGCGTAGATTATACGTCACTTGTAAGATTTTATTTAAATTCGTAATGAAAGTTGTCATGATTAATCCGACTGTCCGCTGGGGTCAGGCGCAAGAGCAGACTCTATGGCTTGAGCTTCGCCATTAAAAACAGATACATATTACCATTATCATTATTAATATTAGATGACGTGCGTTAAAATAACAAAGCGCTGTTGAAATTTGCAGAGGAAAGCTTTTATTACACCTTATAGAATGCTAAGTTTTCTATTATTACCGTGGCGCAACCGGTATCGTGTATTTCCGAAGATGGTGAGATCGCGTCCTGTAGATATTATTTTAATGCAATTTTAAAGTAAGAGTTGCCTATACAAGATTATCTTATGAACCATAAATATAGAGTAATTTCTTAATATAAATAATTTAAAATCGATCAAAAGTTTTGTTTGGGCAATGCTAACTTTATATCCCAAGCAATATTTTTAGATTACCAACAGACTGAATCACATTATAATACAATACATGGCGCAAATTATTTTAGAAGATATTTTGTTATTTTGAATTATTAACTTTTCATTATAAATAAATTCTTTTTAACTCTTTTCTCTTTCCAGGATCACATTATGATGTTATATTTTATACGCGCAGGGAAATATTGCTTCAAAATGTTGCTTCTATTGCTTCAAAATGTTGGAAATGAAGCAAATTCTCCTGAAAAAATATTATTCATAGAGGCTGAATTATCAAAAATGAATGGCTGCAGTGTTAGAGCTACTTCTGAAAGGAAAAAAGATTTTCCGAAGTTAGTCTTTAAATTTAAAGACAAATGGCAAGCCGTGAGCAGAAAATTAAATACATTCTTGACAAGAAATGAAAAGTGGCTTAATGTAAATATATCTTTTTATACGAGTGTTGGTCCTCGATCGTCAACTACTGCTACTACGGGTCGTCCAAAAATATATTTCTCTATTACCAGTGAACGTACTAAACGTAGGAAAACTGGAGAAATGAGAGAAGTATATTCACCGGAAAAACTGTCGTATGGGACGCAGATGAGTTTACGATCTGTAGGTAAAACAGATGCTGCGAAAGTAGTTAAAAATGTTACATTAACCACTCCAACAAGGGCATTGAAATATCAACGGGCCTTTGAAAGGGAAAAAGAGGAAACTATGTCAGGAGACAAGGCTCTTTCAATAGTGGTCCAAGTCAGGCTATCTAAATCACAATACAATGTGATAAGAGAGTCAATGAAAGAAGGCAAATGCAAACTATATTCTAGCTATGTGGATTTGCAGAACGCTAAACAGAGCTGTTATCCAACATCAGATGGTGTCATCAGATCCCCTGATTACCAGCCAAAGAAAACTTCCCCAAAAGCATACAAGCGGACTCTCGCCTGATGCTATCAAACTTCTCGATTGTCCTATACCTGAATCATTAGATGACGAAGACATGGTTTGTACTGATGATTTCTTGTGGTAATTTTGTAACCCTTGCTGTAAGAGTAACATGTTTGTTCCCTCTTCTTAGATATTGTTTTTGAAAAATGTTTGTACATATGATTTTAATTTTTTTAGTTTTTAATATCTCTAACTTTTTCTTTTCCGTTTATGTGTGCTGTGAACTTCACGTTCATTTTCCGTGAGAAACAAAAGTGAATATTAACAATTATTCCAAGCATTTCATTTTTATTTATATTGTTTTAATATATTCTTACATATATTTGTTAACTTATAATTGTGCATTAAGAATTTAATAAACTAATTGTTGTAGTTGTCAATTGGAATGAACAATTCTGCAAACAAATATAAATGTATGTAAAATAATATCCTAAAAGCCGCCATTTTGAATTTTTGCAATCTGGCATTAGATCCTTATTTCTAAACATTAACTAAGTATTCATACCAAATTTGGTATGAATTGATTGATATTTAGACTTATGGCCAGGTTTTCGATCATTTTTTTCCACTGTGCGACGTGAACGGTTAGCGTATAGGAGTTTTATACCGAAGTTCGCAGGTTCAAAACTTGATCAAAGACAAGGATTTTTAGGGGCGAAGAATTCCTTCGTACGCCTTCCTTCGGAGAGGAAGTAAAGCCGGCTGTCCCATGTTGGTAGATTTACTGCATGCAAAAGATTCTGAAGCCTAAATGACGCCTCTGAGCAAAATTCAAAATCACCTGTTTCGTCGCCAATGGAATACTACTTTCTCTGCTAGTTGGTGAAAGGGGCGTGGGGAAATTTGCGTGGTCAGACGGAAGAGCAGGCCTCATGGCCTGAGTCTCACCACGTAGAATAAGGCAATTTTATTCAATTCAATTTCTCTCCACACTTTCTCCGCACGGCCCATATCGCCCATTTCTCCATTCCACTTGCCTCTCTGGAGAGGGTATGCTCCCATCCCCCTGGACACCGTTGCCACTCCGCTCTCTTCCCGCTCCCACTCCGACCTCTCTCCACGCTCCATCCTGCTCTCTCTCCCCGCTCCATCCCGATCTCTCACCGGTCGTCCCGCTCATTCTCCGCTTTCTTCCCGCTCTCTCCTCGCTATCTCCAGCTCTCTTCCCACTCTCTCTCCAGTTCTCTCCCCGCTCTCTCCAGCTCTCTACCCGATCTCAAATCATTTCCATTCCCCTCCTACCCCGCACTCACCCCGCTCGCACGCTCCCAACCTCTCTCTCGCCCCGCTCCCACCTCGTTCCCACCTCGTTCCCACCCTCGTTCCTACCTCGTTCCCACCGCTCGTCCCCACCTCGCTCCCATCTCGTTCCCATCTTGTTCCCACCTCGTTCCCACCTCGTTCCCATCTCGTCCCACCACGCTCCCACCTCGTTCCCATCTTGTTCCCACCTCGTTCCCAACTCTTCCCACCTCCTTCACATGTTGTTACCACCTCGTTCCCCCCCCCTGGCACCGCGCGCCCCGCCCCCTCCCCCGCGCCCTCTCCAAGACCCTCCGCCGCCGGCACAAAGGCGCGCGCTTCCATTGTTCCGGCGCCGCGCTGGATTATTTAAACGGCCCGCGCGGCGGCTGCTGGCGTCTCCCACCGCCTCCCGCACCCCCTCCCAAGAAGCCGCTGGCGGCGGCGCGGACAGGCTCCAGGCGGATGCCGCCTCGGCCTGCTCGCTCCACGCGCGCCTGTTCGCTCACGACTTGAACTATCTCATTTCGATTTATTTCGTCGAGTAGCACTAATGCTTGTCAGACTGACCGGGAGAGATGGCTCAGTGCATCAACCTGATGTTACTGCATCAGGCTGATCTGATCGGTAGTTTTTTCGTGGTTTCTCCGATCAACACCACGTGAATGCTGGAGCAGTGCCCATAACAAACGGGCCACGGACCGCGCGCGATCTTTCCTTCCTCTTCCTTGCCTATCCTCTCCTCTTACGCACACACTTACACTAACATGCACTACACCACCACACATGCCGGGAGACCGGTCGGGAGCTTAGAGCTTGTCTCGGCTGGGGCGGTGCCCAGCTGGTGGGAGATACCTGGTTGAGGGAAACCCGGCTAGTCGACGTTAGGTCGGCGCCAGAGCTCGCCATCCAGCGGGGAAAAATTCATCGCCACCTCCCGAGGAAAAACACGCACTACACTTACGGAACTAATGATCTAAGTAGTTGACGTGCCCGGAAACACGAATCAATCAATCTTGTCAGACTGTATTTTGTCTTTATTTTCTAGACTGAAAATTCAGTATTTGGAAAGCAGTTTTGCATCAAAATAATAAAATGTGTTTCCAACAACTAAAATATGTGGGACATAAATAGTAACTCATCGGAAATTATTATTTCCATCTTAAGGTTAAGTAAAGTTTTTTTTATCTCCACCCTGAAGGGGAAAATAAAGATTTTCCGAAACGTTGCTATTTATGTACTACCCATTTAGGTATATTGCAAACATCTTTTATTATTTTCATGTAAAACTGCTTTTCAAAAACCTGGATTTTGTGTCTATAAAACAATGACCAATAATACAGCCTGACGAAGTTGTTACATTTACTGACAGAAAAGAAAATACGAACGTAACAGTAAATTGTTGTACAGGACGTTTGGGTAGTTTGTGTGTGTGTGTGTGTTCCAGGATGTGTTCCCCATTCTTTAATTACATATACTTGAAAAAAGAATACATATAAAAACAAAGCGTGGGAGGCAACATTTGAAAACTAGAAATGTTTGCTTCCGAGTAATACCAGAGTAATGTTGTTTTTTCATCGGTAAACGATCATCATTAGATCCATCGGGCTCATCTGTTTCAAATATTTTATTTATTTATCTACACGTTTTTAAAAGACCATATCAACTTGATACGCAGTTAAGTTTTCAATATTCGCGTTAAAAAAGCGTACATTTTAAAAATAATCTTAGAAGAAGAAATCCTTGAAATTTTTAACATAATTAAGTAATAGATAAGTAAAATACTGATGTGTAATTTAGAAGTTTACACAGCATGCGAGTGTTCATAGAGTACGCGTCTGTTCACAATGTATGTGTGTTCATAGCATTTACGGATTGCTCTACCAAGGAGAATGCAACATGAGGAAACTTACAGCCATTCCCAGAATAGTACGAACACTCGTAAAAATTGTCGTGACTCACTCAGCATTGTAATTGGCCGGTGACGCTGTCTGCTCTCTTCCTTTGCCCCACCGCCGCCTCATGCAACTTCCCTGCCATTTCGCAACTCTCTCTCGCGCGCGTTTTTTGTTTGGTTATTCGCGGGACGCCATCTTTTTTTCCGCAACCGCCTCGACCGCAGCGCCCCTGCTCGCGCGCGGCGAAGTATTTCTTTTTGACGTCCCTTTCAACCTGTCGCAGTGGGCCCAACAGCAGGTATTCGAAAAGGGCTACATCAGTGGCATAGAGTGACAAAATCAAACAGGTAGACAGTCACCTCCGCAGTATAGTCATCTCGACGTGATCGAGTTCCAATGGTGGTGGACTTTCGATACCGGATAGATACGCCTAATTCAGCCGTCGTCTGTTCTGATTTCCGTGGTTTCTCCAATTAAATCAAGAGAATGCCGGAGTAGTACCTCAACTGATGAGCCGTGGAGGGCACGCGATCTTTCCTTCTCTCTTCCTTATAACACCTTCTCTCTCTGTCTCTCTCACAGACAGAGAGAGACAGACTCTGTCTGTCTCTCTGTCTATCTCTCTCTGTCTGTCTCTCTCTCTGTCTCTCTCTGTCTGTCTCTCTCTGTCTGTCTCTCTCTGTCTGCCCCTCTCTGTCTGTCCCTCTCTGTCTGTCCCTCTCTGTCTCTCTCTGTCTGTCTCTCTCTGTCTTTATCTCTGTCTCTCTATGTCTCTCTGCCTTTCTGTCTCTGTTTTTCTGTGTCCCTGACTCTCTCTCTCTCTGCCTCACACACATACACACGCATGTTGTACACTAGCGCATATATCGGGCATCAGTCGCGTGCTTAAAACTTTCTCCACTTGGAGCGGTGCGGTGCCGGAGAGATTCACGGAGAGGGAACCCCCCGCCACCGACATGTAGGTCGGCGACGCATCTCGTCCTCCAGCGGGGACTTTTAATGGCACCTCTCGGCAGAAAACACGCTCTACACTAACGCGACCAATTACCACAACAGTTGGCGTATCCAGAAACATCAATCAATCAAGCAAGCAAGCAATCAAGCTACTCGCGAGCAGCAAAATATTTACCTTTCAGGGCCGCTTGAATCTCCCGCAGTGGGCCGACCAGTGAAAACGTTCAACGGTCAGATTGGCGAAATGATGCTGGTAGAAAGCAGCACCGGGCTAGGGACTTTTCCAGGTGGTGATTTTTTCCTGGTGGTAATCCTAGAGGAGATTTTTCCACTCTAGTTGTCTCCTCCCAAAGCGGTGTCTCTCAACCGGTACAAGCTCCAAGCCCCGTACTTCTCTCCCGACATCTGTATCAGTGTAGTTATTGTAGTGTAAGGGGTCAAGGTTGAGAAACGCGGCTCATGGCTGTTGTTAGGGTATTGCTACAGCTTTTTCAGGATTCTTATGGGAGAAGCAATGGGAAACGACCAGAAACAACCGGGACAGCAGCTGACTGTTAGAGTGCTACTCCAGACTGGTTGAATTCGACCCAGCAAAATCGTCAATTTAAAAAAGCTGCCATTGTCGTCACTCGAACTCTAAAATCTCTCATCGACGCTGTGGAGGCGGTGGCAATTCTTTCGTTGAGTCATCGCAAGAGGTTTCGATTTAGAACTATGCCTCAGGGAGAGGTACTTCCCAAATTATATTATGCGAAATTTTGCGATGTAGAAATCAAGATACCACGTCTAAAATGTCTGTTCTAAAAATGAGGGAAAATGGCACAGGTACTACACAGTTATATATAGGGCCTGGATGTTTATTACAAGTACAATATTTTTTCTTTGCTTTATTTCCATGGAAATGTAAAATAAGCATTATTTTATCTTCAATAAGTAAAATTATTCAATTTCCATGTGTCAAAAAAAGTCTCATTTTGGCCTCTGTTTCTCTTAGGTCATTTTCCGTTAATTTTCATATTACGTCATATTTTTTCATGCATTTCGTATTTTTTGTCATATTTTTTATCTTTTTGATTCCATTTTTGCATATTTGCTTGCAAGCGTCTCAAAGAGATTTTTCAACTCTTCTAATTGTATCTAATTTCTTACAATTTTTGTTGTATATAATTGTCTGTCTTTCCTTGAAATATTTGGAGGGTAAGCTATATAGACGGAGAAAAAGAAAGCATAGAAAGCACCAGATGCGAAGGAAGTGTTATTTATTTTGTCAGGTTTTGTGCCAAGGTCAACCGCTTCTATAAAATTTATTTAATAACTTTAGCGTGTAGAATTGTCCTTACGGGGTGCCAAAGGAGGTGTGAATTGTGAATGTGCTAGATATTAAAAGTATATTTTCAACGTGATGGTTATTTAATCAGCGGAAAGATTTTGAATGTTTCGAAATCGGAACCAAAACAAATTGTCATATTTAAGGTCACATTTTAATGTTTTAGGTCATAAATTCTTGCATATTTCTAACATTTTTTGGTCATAAACATACGGACGCTAGTAATATGATATGTTCCATTGCAATTACATTTGCAAAAGGTTGTCATTTTCGACACCCTACATGTCGAAGAAGTTTGTAACGTTTATTCCGAGATACTATGAACTGTTTGCCGGCCAGTGGTCAGTATTCTCGTGACAGTAGTGCGCGTTATAATCCGAAAGGTGGGAGAAAACGTCGCATAGCAACAGGATATTACCCATCTCACTTGCAGTTGATAAAATTTACGACGACATAAAAATGAATAGCGGCAAGGCGCCGAGATGGTTTTCAAGGCAAAGCAACATTCGCCATGTTTGCGTTTTTATTATTTAGGGAGGAAAAGTGTCGCATTAATAATGCTCACTGAGTTTCATTTTTCGCTGACACTCGGGTCTGTCCCGGTTTTAAATCTCTGCCACAGAATTTGCAATTTACGAGCGAGAAATAGAGATCACAGAACGATTTACAGGGTTATCTCATTTCAGTTATAATTCCTTTTACTGCAACCGTGCAATCGACTATTTATTTCATTTCATTTATGAATTCACCGTCATGACGAAAAACTTTAAAATGATGCAGTGGATTTTGGGAGATCGACCGTAGATAAACCTTTAATCAGGATAATTTTTTTGAAGTTGGAACAGGAATAAGAGAACGACGAAAATAAAAATAGCATGGAGGAAACTCGCCACATATGTCGAAGCACGTTCTTAGATTTAAAGATTTAGTAAATATAGTTTTGGAAGGAAAACGAGGCATGAAGTATTGGATAAATGTTATTATATAGTATGTATTATTGTAGATTATGGAACAACGCGATTCCATATCATAATTATATTTATTATAGTGATACTGTTTTGTACCCTATATGCAATTACTTTACAAAAGTATTGTGAAGGGAAATAAAAGATAATGACCACGTTGATACTAGAGAAATATATTTGTGTTGATTGATGTATTTGTGTTGTGTTGATTGATAAGGTGCATATCTACTTTACTGAGTTGTTTTTATCTTCTCGTTTAGCTTCAAAATATTTTCTTGTAGACTCCAATGATCTAATGTTGATATCAAGAAGAGTACTGTATACACAATTTAGTACCAATGTATTAATTAGCTACCCGTTCGGCTGATGCTTTTCGGGATTTTAAGTTTAACATACATGGAAAAAAATTAAGTGTTTGGGATAATCTCAGGCGAATGTGGTACGTAAGGCACGCCCCTCAGTTGTCAATTCGATTTTATTATTTTTGGAATTAAAAGGCATGTGTTAGGATGTGAGTGTTGGGTCAGTGTGGATGATGGCAGATGAGTGGAAGTCTGCATTACTATGGAGGGCGAAAGAGGTCCTGCCATGAACTGTCCGTCCACGGAGTTGTAGTGGCTCGGTCACGACCAGGGCCTTTCAAGTCACATGCAATGTGGTGGAGACCATTACAGTGGCGCCATCTCCTGCAGCACCTTCTTACTAGAACTAAAGTACGAACGGCTGCCAGCGATACTTCAATCGTGCATGGCTGTTGCGTAGGTTCGCGAGACGCAAGCAGGCGCGTCATGTTACAAAAGATAGTTTCGATGTTTGCGCTTTCTTCAGCGGTTTCTTATATGTATATATTATGAATAATTGAGCATTTAGAAGACACTTTCGTATTTCTCACATATTAGACAATTTTTGTGTGTGGAAGTTGGCGAGCCTAACCTGTATCTGTGCAAAGCGAGACTAGCGCCTCCTACAGTAGCACCCTCAAGCTTTATCTCCGGTTTTGACGGAGAGTTCCAAGGCCCTGGTGAAGATCAGTACAGAGGCACCCTATCCTGCAGCACCGTCTTACCGGAACTAAAATACAAACTGCTGCCAACGACACTTCAAACGTGCGTGGCAGCTGCGTAGGTTTGCGAGACGCATGCAGGAACGTAACGTTTCAAAAGATAGCATCAATGTTCACGCTTTCTTCAACGGTTTCTTATATTATATTACGAATAATTGAGCATTTAGAAGACACTTTTCGTATTTATCAGAAATCAGCCAATTTGTATGTGCGCATGTTGGCGAGCCTCACCTGCAGCTGTACCCGGCGACACTAGCGCCTCCTGTAGTAGCACCCGGCAGCTCTGTCCCCGGTTTTGACGGAGAGTTGCAAGGTCCTGGTCCCGACCAACACAGCCGTGTGATTTTTAGCGAACGCACCGTCACTGAGCGAGAGCTGCCAGATCCCACGTATACTGCAATTTTCGTAACTTTGCCCCTGCCAAGAATCAGCTGACGGTTTCATCCAATCGGGAGCTTGAACGTCACAATACTGACGTCACTTTAGAGAAATAGAAGCTCCCGATTGGATGGCAGCGAAACAGCTGATTCCTGTCAGGGGCAAAGTTTAAAAAATCGCAGTATAGGGGGCGCTGCCGGGGATGCAGGGGTCCGTAGAGAGGGGTGTGTGGAGGGGAAGGGAAAGCGAAGGGGAGGGGGCGTGGTTGCGGTCTGATCGGCGGAAAGAAGGCTCTTGGCGCCCTGAAGGCGGCGAGGGGGGCGGAGTACCCAGCGCTGAATAATAAATGTGCGAAGCGTAGGATGCGAGCCAAGTGCTGCACAGAACCCCATGAACCTCCCATTTGTAGTCATTTTAGGTGGGAGGATTCGAACATTTACATCTTGTAGGTACATTGCGACTGTGTTGTGTATTCAAAATATTGTATAATCTGTTTCTTTTCTGTATGACATTTTGTATCCACTATTAGTTTAGAGTGTTATAATTTATTGTTTATAGTATATATCATAATTTATTAAATATTATATTTTTTTTTAAATTTATTATTGTATTCGTAATTCGCGCAAGTTTAAAGGTTGTTGTGAAGGCGTATGTTAAAAAAATATTGCTTATAAAGTAAAAAGATAGTCGCTGAAATTGTGACAATCAAGAATAAATAAAAGCTTTATTATTAATGGGTTTTCTTTATGGCTAGTTAATTTTTGCTTAAGGGCCTTGATATTTTATCAGGAATTTGTTCTACTCCCTTAATACTCGTTCACCAAATCACCTACGAAGTTTTATTTTAGTCTTGCTATTCATGTCGTCTGCAGATCTTCGCTGACCATCTGAGAAATCTTACAGTGTATTTTATTGTCCTGCTGTCGTTGTACCTTTTGCTGGATGAGCTCCTCTAGTTGTTCTGACAAGATCCTTCAATGGGGAGGATCAGTGGTTGTGAACGAACTGTCGTATCCCCGTTTCATACCTTTATTTACCTTCCACTCTGTTTCTTCATTACTTAAATGGATTCTGTTTGGGGTCAGATGTGATCCAGCACGTTTTACCCAATAGCTTACAAATATTTCTTACGTGGATGTTATTTGGAATTATTAATTGAGAAGATGATGCTATATACTTACTTTATTCACTTATCGTACTAAAAAATAAAGAATAATATTATTTCCAAAAAAACCATTCTAGCATATTCTCAAACTATACGTAAGTGTGTATCATACCAGCACGAGATTATTTGATACAGGGCTTCTTTACATTTACGCCAGATTATCATTCAGAAACCACAATAAAATATAATAAAACGGAAATGAAGAAGCTTTTGGAATTTTTCTCTTAATTTAGACGTGTTACATGGAATCTGTTTGGGAGCCTTTCTGACTTCAACCACATAAAAACCAAATTACTTCAAACAAAGAAAACTTAAAAAAAAACCTGAAAAATTACAGCAAAAACATGTAAAATGTAAACGTAGAAATAAAACTAGTAAAACTAGAGATGTATAGAATATATAAAAGTAGACGTTCATAATGTGAATGATTTTCATTGTTGCCAAACGTTGTTTGCACCCAGAGTCACAAATGATTATGAACAGAGTCCAAGGTTTAAAGCTTTATGGTGAACTATTTCCCCATCACCGAACTGTGGCCATGCGTTAGATGGATATCATTGCTGTTGATGTAATTTCGCTGTCGCAATCGAGGTTTTTCTACAAAACTTCACTAAGAACCACACATGTTTGCAGCCAACGGATTTTCAGTATGTTGCATACTAGCAGTTGATGAAAGACGACGCTATCAGAACGTTCCGTTTGCCGTTTCATGATATAACTGCACACTCAATATACTTAATCAGTTCAAACTAATATTTTCCTTTTTTCATCAATTACGTACTTTCCAAATATGTTAACACTGCGAATTATAAATACTACTTTGACAGTGAATTCTTTATCCTTTAATATCCCTTCAAATCTCTAACCCTCCCGAAAGCCTAGCTTATACGAAGGGAGACCGGGGAATCCCCAGCCGTCACGTGCCAACGGCTGCTGACACTGGAACGAGGGGGGTGGTTTGACACACGTCACACCTCAGGCAACTCTGCCAATTCGCCATCAGCAGATTTGAACTTGATCCAGTACGTCGACATACAGGTTATCGGTCCTGACAAAACAGCTTACTCGTTCAGAGTGAAAATGAAATAGTGCTATAGCAATCCGAGATATCATATTGGTGTGGTATTTTGTTGTCATGTTTTGAAAGTGCGTTAAGTTACACATCACAATATTGTCTAGCGTATGATCACAAAAATAAAATCGTAATTTTAAAGCAATAACGCGATTTTTAGAATCAACTTTTGTGTGAATCGTTCGGGCATGAGACCGCATTGTTTTTGGCGTCTGCTGATATGTGTGACAGGCAATAGTTGTGAAAACTTCCATTGTTTCATTGAGCAGTCGCTGACCAAATGCCGCGATTGTGTCCTGAGTGAAAGGGTATTATTTTATATTCTACTAGGAAAGCCCGGCAGATGTTCAGCCCTTCATCTCCCTCTTTCCCCTCCCATCTCCGTTTCTTACTGTTTCTCCCTCCCTCCCTCGCCGTGTCCCTATCTGTGTGTCTCTGTCTTTACATTTACTTGCAGATTCTGCACGTCTCTGAGCAGGTGAGGTAATATCGGGAAGCGCCGGACCAGCAAAAATGTAATAAATTGTTCAAGAAAGTTTCATCCTGTAGATTACGTTGTGAGAAACGTTTCTTTGAGGCCTTCGGCCTTATACTTGTAGTGCGTTCCGCGGGAACACAGACGTCGAGGTCCTTTGTAGGAGAACTAGTTCATAATCCACAATGTATTTCGATTCCACAACTATTCTCTTCATCGATACACACCAAATAAAATTTCAGTATGTTCATGGGTAGATGTTGGGGTAAGAGAATTCGGGAGTTTACACGAAGCGATTAAGCATGGCAACGGTCTCAGTTTTTTGTATACATCACAAGCGTTGACATCCATTGTCTGATGGAGAATTCTAGCGGCCGGTTGCTCTGATCAGTAGTTTTCTGTGGTTTCATCATCACGCGAATGCCAAAGCAGTACCCTAACAAACGGACCACAGACCTCGCGCGATCATTCTTTCCTCTCCCTTGTCCTATCATCACCCCTTACACACACACTTACACTAACATGCACTACACTACTACACATGCCGGGAGACCGGTCGGGATCTTACAGCTTGTCCGGGCTGGAGCGGTGCCCCGCTGGTGGGAGGTACCTGGTTGAGGGGAAAACCCCGCTAGTCGACGGTAGGTCGGCGCCAGGTCTCGCCATCCAGCGGGGAAAAGATCATCGCCATCTCCCGAGAAAAAACACGCACTGCATTTACGGGAGTAATGGTTGAGGGGGAAAACCTCGCTAGTCATCGGTAGGTCGGCGCCGGATGTCACTATCCAGCGGGAAAGATCACTGCAATCTTCTACGATAAAAACATGCACTCTACTTACGGGACAAATAGCCTTAGCTGTTGACACGTCCATAAACACTAATCAGTCACATAACAACATAAAAGTCTTAAATGATGAAGCACTCTCCCCTTCCCCAACCAAAGATAAAGAGGGAAGATGGAGTACTTTCGTGACCCCTCCCCCAATCGGTATCTTAGTGTTAATCTGTTCGTCAGAATCTTCCACTGGAGGAGGTTCGGATGAAAGCTCGTCGCGTGTTTCGCCCCCGGCGCCCAACGGCAGCGCGACGGGCGACGCGCGCGCCCGCAGCGGCGGCCGGCGGCATTAGCCCCCCCCCCTTGCTTCCCACTATAATCCAATACACATCCAATATACGTCAAATATAACTCCGAGGCAGTCTTCAATTTCTTCTTGACTCCAATATAGCTCCTCCCGCCCCGGCCCCGGCTCCGCCCCCACCCTCGCCCCCGCCCACGACGTCTCCGCCGCTTCCGCCGCGCAGTGCTCCGCGATGGCGGGCGAACAGGAAAAAGCCTCGTCAACCCCCTCAGAGAGGATTTCCAACATGCATTCGGCGACATCCACAAACATTGCTCTGTTGTGGGAATATTACTGAGAGCAATGCAGAGGCAGTTGCCCACCCAGGGATTCTCAGGCTTTATTTTATTATTATTATTATTATTTTTATTATTATTATTATTATTATTATTATTATTATCGTTTATTTTTCACAGCTTCCTGGTACAAGTTGTAGGAGTCATACAGATATTTCTATCAAAGCATGACTTCCGTAGTACAATAATTTTAATTAAACTAATCAGGGAGTAAACAATTCTACAAATATAAATTTTGACACTTAAATTAATTTACAAATTAAATTATTATTATTATTATTATTATTATTATTATTATTATTTTTCCACTACATCACGACTGAAGATGGTATTAGTCGGCTGAATATAAAATCTACTCCAGGTTGCAACCAGCCACCTAAGGAGCAGATCTAGGGACTGTCGGTGCTTCTATATTACTTGGCGCACAATGTGAGCTGTTACCAATAAAGCAGTTTATCGTTATTATAATTGTTGTTATTGTCATTATTATTCGACAATTTGAAGATTGTTTCGTTTGAATACGGCGTCGAATTTTTAACCCTACTGTTATCAAGGGTCCTCATACGCCCGCCGGTAATGGTATTCACGTTTTTTTAATTTTATAAATGTTCATATTATTAGAAAGTGGAAAATCAGTGATATTAAGGCTCGTTAATCACCACAGATATGTGAAGAGAGAATTTCGAAAATGCATTCGGCAGTTTGAAGATCGTTTCTTTGAATGCGGCGTTAGAATTTTAACCCTAACCCTAGAATTATTATTACTAAGGGGGCCTCACAGGCCTACCAGTAATGATATTCATGGTTATTTTATATTTTATAGGTTTCGTTATCTTTAGAAGACTGAAAATCATTAATATGAATGTATTTAAAATGCTCAGGGTTTTCGTATCGTAATAAATTTGAACACTCTACTCAACCAAATTTCGTGTTTGTTTTTTCTTTGAATTAGGTAGTGGG
This sequence comes from Acheta domesticus, assembly GCA_031308135.1. Classification (NCBI taxonomy): domain Eukaryota; kingdom Metazoa; phylum Arthropoda; class Insecta; order Orthoptera; family Gryllidae; genus Acheta; species Acheta domesticus. Next base: position 32,604,611 of record JAHLJT010002630.1, read on the forward strand.
TCATAGGTGTGTTATCATTTGTTCCTATTAAGAGGTTGTTTTTAGAATGAATGCTTATCTTCCATTATTTGTTCATTACGTCATTGCAAGGCCAACTATTCCATAGACCTCAGTTTAGAAACAAAATTTCGGCAATTGAAGCCCATCGTGCATTGAAAGATATGTCCCTACATTCTAATTTTTCTTTGTCAGTTTTTACTCACTGATTTCAGTATTTAGTGCCAATGTTTTGAAGATTGTGTGCTTTTAAATGGAAAGATTAGTGGGTGAATTTGAGCTTTAGAGTGTCTTTGGCTGTGTTGAAAAATATTTCGGGGCTATTCCCTCAAAATCTGAATATAATGAATAAATCTAATGATAATTCACTTGATAGGAACAATAATTTCGGAAGACGGAAAATATAAGGAGGAACTGAATAATAATGTGAAGAAAGGAAAATCAGTGTACTATCAAATAAATAAGAACTTACTAAAAGTGAATATAGGCTCTAAAACAAAGCTCCAAATTTATAAGTCCGTATATACACCAACATTTATGTATGGAACTGAAAGTATGCCACATAATACGAAAACCGAAAGTAGAATCACAGCAGTGGAAAAGAAATTCCTACGCAAGATAGTAGGAAAAACACGAAGAGATCGGGTAAGAAACACTACAATTGGAGAGAAACTTAAAGTTACACCGCTACTCAAAGACATGGAAAACAAGGCTTTGGAGTGATATGGACGTGTTAATAGAATGGCAGAGGATAGAAAGCCGAAACAAATATTCGAAGCCAGGCCAGAGGGAAAGATACCACTTGGAAGGCCAAGAGGGACATAGGATGCATATATATCGGACATATGCCAAAAGAGCGGAGCCACACTGGGAGAGGGGAAGCGCATGGCACAAGACAAGAAGGAATTCTCCAAATGGATAAACCGACGATGAGAGGCATCAGGGGAAAATAAAGAAGAAGAAGATAATTCACTCAAAATGCCTTACGATATGAAAGATGTTCAATCGTAGTTCTAAGAGTTCGAAGGGTTACGTGTGATGTTTATATACACTGAGTCGACCAGACAAGTGAATACGAGTCAAAGAGAAAGTAAGAGAATATAAAGAGAAAGTAGTTCCTTCTGGTAGGTATCTGCAACATTGTAGGCCTGCACGGATTCTAAATGAGTATCAGTATATTATTTTCATTATTCAATTTCATTTACGGAATTTGTATTATAATATTAATTTTTTATTATATATAATATTTATTAATTTTCTAATATTTCAATAGAATCAAAATTTAGGATGTGTGATTCAAAATCCTTTCCCCTTGCTAATGTACGGCACTTTCTATTCCTTGGCGTTGCTGAGATTAAAATAGACGTGACTTGCACAAAAAGGCGGATGAGTAGTAGCACACCAGTGCCCTTTCGAAACTCGGCGAGCACCAGTGAATGGCGTCGACGCCGCAGCCCACACTAAATGCCTTGTAATTGCAGGAAAATTTTCTGTTTTGGAGAACTAATACTTCGTGTATTTAGCCATATATTACAATCGTTTTCTGCATATTTGGGCCGAAGTATTTTCAGATTTTGAGCGAGAGCAAGGGCGTAAATATTTTGTACATTATATTATCTTGCGGTTCTTTCCATGGGGACATAGGTGGACTCGTCTTTCACACTAAGCAGTAAAGAGAAAGGTATGAAATACTGCGAGAAAAATCGGCGAATTTTCGACATAAAACTCTTATTACGGAATTGGTAACGAAAAAGTGGGAAAATCCAGTTGATAAATTTAGGAAGAAAGTCTCTAACACATGGCGAATCCAGAATCCATATTTTGTGGGTCCTTGGTATCGAAAAATCTAATTATAGCAAAACGTTCATCCACCCGTCCGTCCGCCTGTCCGTCTGTCCGTCTGTCCGTCTGTCCGTCTGTCCTTCCGTCCGTCTTGATAAATAAACGGTAATTAAATCGTCACCAAGAGGCGTTAGAGAAAAAAATACTAGATATATGCGAGTCTCATTCTAATGTTCCAACAAATCTGTATATAAAAATGTTTATCTGAGACATCTGAAGTCCATGTGATATTGTACTTCTTGATATTTAACATACTGATTGTTCAAAAATTCCACATTTTAAACGACTTGCTTAACATTATCATGGATCCCTCTTCTATGTACAAATATTTTCTTTCTCCCATCGAAAATAACTTTACAAATGATACGATGGAATTCTTTGAAATGTATGTGCCATAACAGAGCTGTAAATACTACCTTCCCTACAATTACCCTAATTGATCTTCATACAAAATGAAATTATCCATTTTTAAACGTTCTCTTGTATCATTTATTCATTTAACTCAAATCTTGTAACATCAAATTTTGTTTGAAATTAAATGAGACACTCTTTAACGATAAGCATGTAAAGAACCTGATACGGAAAACGATTATAATTACCGGAAAGCTGTTGGTGATACAATTCTCAGGCAAATGATGTTGCGCAATTTCATAAATCATAATAGTATAACATTTTTAACAATTTTGGATTCATGAATCTTTGAAGACATATTGGAATTTCAGTGCCGTAAAAATGCTATTGATTTGGGGCAATTCGTCCGCTAACGTTTTACACAAAAGAACTAATTAAAATAAAAATTTGTAATTGGTTAAAAGTATTTTTAATTTCTTTAACAATTATTTTCGTTATTATAAAAGTAAATGAGTTGCGAATGTGTATATGAGTATACGAGTTTCGAATATTTTTTTATTCCGAATTCATGGAAATTTAGAAATGTATATTCAAAAGATCATTAACTGCATATCAGATGGTAGTTATGCTTGTTCACGTGCCTACTTTACCGAGCAATGAACAATTAGCTGGTCATGCGTATGCTTTTATAGTCATGCGTAATCTACCGAATGCGTACTGCGTAGTGCGACTTTCAGAATAATAAACTGCAATAGGAAGTGGGAGTTTCCGCGATTAGTGCTGAAACGTATTATTCACTGGCTGATTACCCGGCATTTCCCGCGTATTTAATACTGCGTCGCTCATTTCACCCGCCGCCCCTATCCGCACGGTTTGCCTGCCCCATCCTCCCCCCACTCCACCACACTTCACCCTACCCCCACCCCCCACCCCATCTCACCCCGCACGAGAGCGCCCCACAAAATGCAGCCTAGATACATTGAATTATTGAATTAAAAGTAAAAAGAAATTAAGGGAAGAGTTTGATTCGCTACTCCATCCCCCTTTTTTAGTCTCGGTTACTCGCACACACACACATATACATTTCTAAAATACGAGTTTTATATATATATATATATATATATATATATATATATATATAAAATGTGTGTATATAGTGCACACAAACCCTTTTACATATTAAGTGACTTTTTGCTCGTTCGTGTCTCCGCCGCTGTGAGGCACTGTGAGCGCGCCCCGCCGCTGACGTCGTCGCTCACTTATTCGCCATCTCCGCCGGCAAAGTTCCTCATTTCCCGAAGCCTCTGCCCCCACCCCTTCCCCCGCGCTGCACACGTCACCCCCACCACCTCCCCTTCCCCTCCCCCGTCCGCCTTCGTGGCGCCGTCTTCCGTCACCTGGAGCGCCCACACACACACACGCACACGGGCGCACACGGGCGCAAACTCCTGGCGGCGCCCCCGAGGACTTCCCTGGGTGACAGGCAGTGACACACTCTCTGCGAGGCGCGCAGTCAGACCGAGCGGGAAGGGGGGGGAGGAGATGCTTGGAATGAAAGAGGCAGGGCGGAATACCACGGAACTTGTTTGGATCCTCGCGGTGGAGGAAATGCATCAATATATTGAAATTGACTGAATAGAGACGAAGGAATATACGAATAACAAAGTGGGAACGCAACCAAAACATTACGGAAGAGGCGACTGCTGTTTTTTGAACATTTATATAGAATGGACAACAACAGATTAACCAAGCAGATTTTTAAATACCATTGGAATAAGAAGTCGACTATAGCCTGGATTCAAGAAGTGGAATCCAGGCTATCAGAGATTTGGAAAGAACAATATAATTGAAAGAGAAGCAGCAGAAAGAGAGATGTTTACGAAGAATGTGTTAGAAATGGAAGGATTCCAGGACAGGAAGGAAAAGAAGACAGGATCAAAATGGTCTGAAGAGAGAAAAATGATACACAGTGAGATGAAGTAGTGCTGGAGGAAGTAGAAATAAGGACAAAGGAAGAAGCAATGAAATTGGTGCGTCGTCCCTAGATGACCCAAACGAAAGAAGAAGAAGAAGAAGAAGAATGAGGGAGCACGTAAGCTCTTATTTTTTTCTGGTGAATATAAATGGATTCTATTTTCTGAACACATTTCTTGACTCGCCTCAAAATGACGATTCTTCCAGTACGTTAATGACAGTACTCACACCATTCGATCGCCTAAATGTATTTTAACACTTCATTTGTCGTATGAATGTATTCACCTTGAAATATACCATTCTCACGTCTCATCAAAAGCGTGGCTGTAATCATGTCCTGTTCCAAATTTATTAAGATTTGGGCGCCAGAAACAGGTTACATGAATTACTATCAAAGTTTTTCTATCTGATTTAACAAAAATTATCTAAACATCCAGCTAGCTTGGGTCGATGGGTCCGGATACAAATACTCGCTATCGCCTCGATAGCCGATTACCTGATCTGCCAACTATACAGTATGGCGTGGAATCTGAAATGTAATAATTATGCTTTCAACTAATTAAAAATTATGATTGACAAATGAAAAAAACTCTTTTCTTTTCCAAAGAACAAAATTCAACAATTTATTTAACTTTTAAATTAAAACAATTAATTAGATGGTCATGACCCCTTCTGAATAAATTGTCTCTTTTATACTGCAGTATTTTTTTACCGTTTTTGCATGCCAACGCTCCGTAGTCGCTTCTCACTTGGCCGTTGTTAATTCCAAGTTCCGCTTCTCTCTTCCGGTCTTGCGCCGCCGCTGACACGTCCAGTCCACACTGCCTAAACTATCTGTTAGTCTTGTCCGACGCTCCCGGTTCCTAATCTCTCCCACCGGTTATGTAGACTATTGAAGTCCAACTGCAATGTCCGAAAATCTGAACAAGTCCTCCGAAAATCACTTCTGGTAAATTATTTCAAAGTCCGAAAACAAACTATCACTTCTCTCACAAGACAAAGTCCGAAAACAAGCTATACAAGTCTCACTTTCCCTCTATATTGCCTACAAACGATCTTTACGCTACGGCACCCAGAGTCAGAATGTTCGATCTATACTCCACGACACCCAGAGACGGAATGTACGATCTTCACTCTACGACACCCCGAGTCAGAATGTCCTGTTTAATGCATTTTTAAACCCTTCATGGCTCGGTAGGCGTCCATCCTTCTATTATTTCAAAACACGGCGGCAACATTCGACTATCTGATCTTTTATAGCCAACCCGTGCGTCTCTTACACATCCGAGTAGCCGTGACTTCCGTCAGTCATTCGTTTTTGCACCAATTCCCTCTTAGGTTCTTCAGCCATCTAGCCGGCGTCCTGACGTCATCAAGGCCCGTGAATAGTTTGTTGACCTTGCCAACCTCCGCGCCGTCGTTGCTAAGGCCACATACCGCCATATTGGATGCCTATTTATCCACCCCATGTCTAACTAACATCATTAAATAAAATCCATCGTATTCTGGTATATCACAACTTCCCCTCTCCAAGCGTCATTTGGTTTGCTACAACATAACTAAATGACAAGACTACAATAAACACTTTCTTCTTACTTCACTACGCTATATTCACTGACACTTTGCACTTTACACAACACATATCTTGTATCTTGCAGCCTTAAACTATTTACATTTGTTTTGTTAATATGCCAACATAGTTTTTGAACCATCTCATTGAGTATAGATTATTGCCTGCTATTTACTTCCGTCTTATATCCAACACATGTTAATTGAAAATTTTTTTTTTCACATTCTAACAAAATAGATGTAACAACACAACGAACACTATTATACACTATGATATACAGATACTATTTACAATGATTTATTCCTGGACAAAATATTCAGTCATGGGTATCGTCCCTTTTATACGGCTTAATGTTCCTGTAATTATATGTCCCCATTTCGTCCAATTTTGGCGGTTTTTCATGACGAGCGATGGTTTTGCTATTGAGTTTTCTAGCATCAATACAAAATCTGATTTTCTTATCTTTCTTTCGGACTATTACTATCGGGCTCACATACGGTGTTATAGATTTTTTTATGATACCATCCTCCAGCATCGTGTTTATTTGTTTACGTACTTCAGCTTTAAATACATGTGGGATCGGGTATTGCTTTACATTGAAGGGTTCCTCATCCATCAATTCAATTTTAAATTGATATCCTTTTACGGGCTCCTTTGAACCTTCAAAAACGTCTTGATATTCGCTAACTAACGTTTCAACGGAATGGCTAACATCTACTCCATTTTCGTCGACCGCATACTTGGCTGCTGCGTGAATCTGGTCCCTGGTCTCTTCAATTAGTTCTGCAATATCACAAATACACAAATCTTCGCCCTCCTGATCTTTGATCCCCAAACAATGTTGTTGCCCTTTGTCAGTTCGTAACAATATATTCCTGTTACCTACATCGACCTTGGCGTCACACATCTTTAGGCCATCAATCCCCAAAATGATTGGACGAATCAAATTTTTTATGATTATTGCAGGGAACTGTATCGTCACCCCTTGGACTTCCACCTCCACCCAAATTTGCTGACTTCTTGTTTCGATGCGCCTCCCGTTAGCCGTACGAATATTTAATTTTCTAGCAGGTAATTCTTCAATCTTATTCCCTTCTTTTTTTAGTTGCTTATATAATTCTTCCGATACCGCACAAACATTTGCACCAGTGTCAATTAAAATATCTACCGGAATATGCCGAAATGTCCCCTTCAACACCAAACACGTGCTATTTTCCGCCCGTTCGTCTGTCTCTTCCCTTAACAAATCTTCTGCTGCTACCTCAATGCTATTCAACTCTGTAATAACCATCATCTCATCAGTCTTATCGTTCGAAATAACCCGCCTATTTACTTCGAACAGTGGGAGTTTTCCTGCTCTATTGCATTAATTTCTATCTGTTCGTGTCTCTTATCATCTTTGAATCTTCGTGGGTAACTATTTCCTGTCTTTTTAGATTCTCTCTTGGCATCATTTCCCCACTCGCCCTTCCCTTCTAAACTATCATTTCCTTGGCGATTACCATTATCAACTATTTTTCCCGTTCCATTATTCTTTCCATTCATGCTATCATGGTATCCGTTACTATTATTCCGTTCATATTCGCCATTCAAAGTCCGATCGAAGAGGCTTAGCCGTTCCACTAAGTCTTCATAATCTACAGGTATCGAATTCCATAGCAAATTTTGAATACTGACTGGCAATTGACGAATAATAATTCTAGTTAATTCATTATTATCTATCCCTTCTTCGCAAGCCTTGAATGCGGCAATTTTGCGTGTTGCAAAATCACACATGGTTTCCGCCCCACCTTTCCTATATTTTTCACTCATCAATTTATATTTAAATCAAATTTATGATTCTCATTCCAGTAACGTTTTAAAAATTTCTCCTTCCATTCTTGATAACTCGTTGGTTCCGGAATTAATGATGTCAACCAATGATGGGCTTTAGATGACATTGCCTGCTCAACCATATGCAATTTTAACCTGTCAGGAATATTACTAATCATAAAGTAGCTTTCTAATTTTGAGATGAAAGACCATGGTTGCTCCTTGATATCCCCATGGAATCTTAAATAACTCGGCAAAACTACCGCGGATGCTGTAGTTATTACATTTCCCTGCGTGCGTGTTAGGACTTCATTTTCCAACTGATCTATCTTGCCTTTAAGGTTTGCTATCTGTTTTTCCGATTCCAATTCCTGCAAAGTTTTAATATTCCTCAGCCCCTCTTGTATCTGTTGTTCTACCTTACTATCTGTAACAACTATTTTTAATTCAATATTTTCTATTTTGTCGCCATGTTGTTGCGATATCTCATTTAAATATTCTATACGCGATTCAGCGTTCGTCATTTTTTTACATTGTTGGTTTTGTGTAAGTGCTAATGCCGTAACATTTTCCTGTAAAGCCCCAACTTCAGAATTAATTTTATTAAAACATTCCTTTTGCTCTTTCTGAATTTGATTTATTTGACAATTAAACGCATCCATTTTTGAATAAATATTACTAAATTCATTAGCTGTATCGGTCCGTAACTGCGATATCTCCTCACATATTGCTTTACGAAAATTCTTAAATTCCTGTGTCGTTTCTATCTTTATACCTTCCAATTTGGCATTATTATTTTCAAATTTAGCGTTCATATCTAAAGTCAATTCTTCTAATCTAGCATTATTATTTTCCAATTTAGCATTATTAATTTCCAATTTAGCATTCATTTCTGCCTTCATTTCAGCTAACATTTTAATTATTATCAAGTTACTAGAATCCGTATTGTCTACTGAAGCTGCCGCTACTTCCTTTTCTTTCTGTTCTACCTCAACTAATTCTCGCAACATGTCACCTTCGGGATTCATACCGTTAGCCGCCACATTATCTATTTCGACATTTTCGGAACGTGCTGTCTTACTTCTAGTCTCCATCTTGAAATTATAATACAAATTAAAATTCTCACTATCAAATTCTCCTCAATGAAATGGTTTTGGCTTTTTTTTTATAATTACAGTTAATTTCATATGTCAATCAATAAATTTCAGATTCCTTTTCGATCAATTTGTTATAATTTATAATAATTTCTTTAAACGTACTTCACTTTGTTATAAATTATAACAAAATATGCCCCAGTTGGCGCGCCATTTTGAAATATACCATTCTCACGTCTCATCAAAAGCGTGGCTGTAATCATGTCCTGTTCCAAATTTATTAAGATTTGGGCGCCAGAAACAGGTTACATGAATTACTATCAAAGTTTTTCTATCTGATTTAACAAAAATTATCTAAACATCCAGCTAGCTTGGGTCGATGGGTCCGGATACAAATACTCGCTATCGCCTCGATAGCCGATTACCTGATCTGCCAACTATACAGTATGGCGTGGAATCTGAAATGTAATAATTATGCTTTCAACTAATTAAAAATTATGATTGACAAATGAAAAAAACTCTTTTCTTTTCCAAAGAACAAAATTCAACAATTTATTTAACTTTTAAATTAAAACAATTAATTAGATGGTCATGACCCCTTCTGAATAAATTGTCTCTTTTATACTGCAGTATTTTTTTACCGTTTTTGCATGCCAACGCTCCGTAGTCGCTTCTCACTTGGCCGTTGTTAATTCCAAGTTCCGCTTCTCTCTTCCGGTCTTGCGCCGCCGCTGACACGTCCAGTCCACACTGCCTAAACTATCTGTTAGTCTTGTCCGACGCTCCCGGTTCCTAATCTCTCCCACCGGTTATGTAGACTATTGAAGTCCAACTGCAATGTCCGAAAATCTGAACAAGTCCTCCGAAAATCACTTCTGGTAAATTATTTCAAAGTCCGAAAACAAACTATCACTTCTCTCACAAGACAAAGTCCGAAAACAAGCTATACAAGTCTCACTTTCCCTCTATATTGCCTACAAACGATCTTTACGCTACGGCACCCAGAGTCAGAATGTTCGATCTATACTCCACGACACCCAGAGACGGAATGTACGATCTTCACTCTACGACACCCCGAGTCAGAATGTCCTGTTTAATGCATTTTTAAACCCTTCATGGCTCGGTAGGCGTCCATCCTTCTATTATTTCAAAACACGGCGGCAACATTCGACTATCTGATCTTTTATAGCCAACCCGTGCGTCTCTTACACATCCGAGTAGCCGTGACTTCCGTCAGTCATTCGTTTTTGCACCAATTCCCTCTTAGGTTCTTCAGCCATCTAGCCGGCGTCCTGACGTCATCAAGGCCCGTGAATAGTTTGTTGACCTTGCCAACCTCCGCGCCGTCGTTGCTAAGGCCACATACCGCCATATTGGATGCCTATTTATCCACCCCATGTCTAACTAACATCATTAAATAAAATCCATCGTATTCTGGTATATCACAACCTTTAAGAGTCTCGTCACGGAGAAAACCTCCTGGAGTATAAATTATGCATAAACAATTCGTTTATCATAAAAGATTTAACGGCTGATTTTTATTACATAATTATACTTTTAATATATTTTATAACATTATATTACTTATCACTTTTCTTAAAAATTAATTACAAATGTAAAAAATTATGTCATTACATTATGATGGGAAAATATTAAGGAGAAATTTTTATTTAACTTTATAGATGGATTTAACGCATCCTCCTGTGAATACTCTTATGAAATGCAGTGTGTAGGCGCTAATAAATTTCTGATTTAGCAATAAGGCGTCTGCACTTTTAAAATCTCATTTTATTTGACCATTTTTCCACTTTTTACTCCGCAAAACAACCTCTCTCTCTGTTGTTGAGAGTTTAATCAACACCAGTGCATAGAATGTACGTGAAAACTGGCCAAAGTTTCGAATCTCACTCGCGTGCATGAAAGGTACACAGAGTATAAAGTCTATTTTCAGTTTAGCAACCAAATAGAAATCAAACGAAAGGACACACAGAGAAAACCTCCACGACGCGACTCTTAAGGTGATACTCTGCTTAAAATTATATACTTTACGACAGTGTGCACGTTATTTTGTGAGCAAAAACATTGGATTCTTCAATAAGCTTCCTTAATAGATCTATGATTTAATTAGCATATCTTCACTGACAAAACAGTGATTTGAACAATTATCAAACGTTACGATATAAATACCATCAATTAACGAAGTATTTAAATGTTCATTGTAACATTCAAGTAAATACAAAATAACCAAGATGGTTTAGTAGATAACATGATTCATGAGACTACATTTGCATATGTCATTTGTGTAACATCTGAAGACGGAAATACAGTATTTCAATAGTTGATATATTCATAAACAACATGCCAAGATAGTTAATTGTGATTTTTGCATCATATTTTATATTCACTAATTGCAAAAAATGATAACTTATCCAAATTCTCGCTTAAATTGCATAAGTTAGTTTAAATGTTCTCTAAAAAGTGTAAAAGAATTAAATTTAGCCCAAATATAAATCATTTAGGTTCATTTGGCTCGATGTTGTAGGAAGAAAATGAAAGAATATTACATGAATATCGAACGGTGTTAAAACAAGAAAAAATACTACAAAGAGAGGAAAATATAGTAGAGAAGAAAGATGATTTGGTCTCGTTTAACAAGTACAAAACAGAAAACGTAAAGGTCAGCAATACGATACTTTACAGCAAAAAGCGGGAGAGTACAATTTTACTCTCTTAAAAAGAAAATAAAGCTTCTCAGCAGCGAAAATGTGTACAAGAAAGCGGAAAGACTCCGAAAATAAACGGACAAGGGGGGGGGGGTCGAACGTAGCAAAGAACGAAGCAAATTGTGTAACTTGCTCCGCGATGCCGAGGCAAAGAGTTTGCAAAGCGCCGAAAAGAATTAAGCTGTTTCGCAAGGAAGTTCGTGTGAGGCGATGTAACGCGAGCGACCGTTGAGCGAATTTTAATGAGGTCCTTCCAGGCGCCGCGCCCGGCAGAGGGCAGGTGCTCCGCGAAATTATTACGCCCCAACAAAGACGCGGAACGCCCTCCACAAGCGCAGAATAGAAACGAAATGCAAGTTTCGACGGCGAATTTTCGGAAAGAACGTTTTGTTGATTGAGTGTATAGATGCTTTTCTGCATTCATGCATGGAAAGTAGTTCTCAACTTCGTTTTTCTACTCCCAATGTATATAATGCTGTCATTTGATGGCTGCAACCAGTTGCATAATGGTATTCATTTCGATACAGATTTCATTATGATACAGGTGCTCGAACAATCATAGAGAAGTTTTCAAACCAAGTGTTGAGAATTAATCATTGAGAATCGTTCTAGTAAATGTTTCTTTCAATTGTGTACATTAAAATTGCATTTGATATTATATTATGCTTGGCAGTTTTAATTTATTTTCTTATTAGTATTTTTAGTGAATATTATTTCAAATAAATTGGATCGTAATGTCACTTTGATCCTCTTTGACTAGGGCATTACTTACTCGCAGGCGGAGAGGTAATCACAGCGACCTGCGGCAGCGTGCGAGGTGTTAAGGAGCTGTCTGCTAGGTGACCTTGGCGGAATCTTGCATGTCAGCTGCCACGAAATTCGAAGTAAAAGTTTCACTTATAAAAGTCGTAGAAAAAGTACCGTATGAAACTCGATGTAACGGGTATTAACACACTTGTGTGAAGTTAACGATACTCGCTCGTTCCTCGCTCGTATCGTAATATCACATTCATGTAGTAGTACACATCATTACTTCATTATTTCATAATGTACTATTTTATTGAAGAAAATAACGAAAGGAGAGTTAGAACAATCAGGTCTAATATAGGCGTAGTACTGAAGCCAGATTGGCTACGGCACAAAGGAAATTAATTTGAGATCATGAAGGTTCATTTATTTGACTCTAAGCTAATACGCTTAAAATAATAAGCATTGTAAATCACAATGCTTGGCTCCATAGTGCGACCTTCCGCAAATTGTGAACGTGAAGACCAATTTTGAAGGCTGACTCGCTCCTTGAACTTTCAAATGAGCTCTCAAAAATGTCGGTGACCGTGATACTTCACAGTCTGAATCGAAATTCTTCAAGTATTATGCTATTAAACATTTAATTCCCTCGCCTTGCATCAAATTGTAGACGAAAGAATTACAAGATGGCAAAAGGTTGGTGTAAAGAAGGCAGCAACTCTAAGTAATTGGTCCCTAAAGTCACGTCACATTATTGTGTGCAAACAAAGCGATGTTTCTTTAATGGTTTGGATTTTGCACTTTGTACAACACTGGGATTTTTGCATTTGAAGTGCTTAGGAAGGAAATATCTGTTTATATAACCGCAGTAAGATTTACTTCAAAGCATTTGGATCATCAGTAACACGCAACGGTATGAATTTATGTTTATGAGTAATAACATTTACATACATTTTTTTCAAACTAGCGTACCTGTGCGAGAACTCTCGCATGCTACGACCCATCCTCTTCCTTATTTTTCCATTTCCATATTAAGCCTGCAATATATATTTTTCTTCAAGACTCTCTTATCATCCGTCATTTGTTTTACAAGTCACCTTGTAACTGATAACAATGCAATACACACTTGCCAATACGAAATATTCTTATTTCACTTTATTATCGGGCAAAGAGGTACACCCGTCAAATTCAAGCACATAGAATGTCAGGGTAATTAGTAATTTCATATACAGTTGCAGATTCTACAGGCTCTGAACAGGCAGGGTAGAATCGAGAAACGTCGAACCAGCAAATATGTAGTAGAATGATCAAGAAGATTTCATCCTGTAGATTACGGTGTGGGAAAAGTTTCTTTTGACCTCAAAATTGTAGTTTTAAAGGCCCTAGAACGCTTCGTTGAGGAGTTATTTAATGATAGATATTTAAAAATTCCTGACGTGCATTGCGGCTGCATTTTACATGAATATTTAGATGCGTTTTTTAAATAAATCCTTTTTTTAAAGTCAAAGTGCAACTTTTCACGTCTCCGTGGAGTTCTCTTTCTTTAGAGACCTCTTCTAGAGAGATTGGTTACACGTGAGAGCCTGAAAGGGAAGGTATACTACTGAAATAATATGGGAGACGATACGTTGAGTAAATACAATTATGGACTCCTTTGGCATCCAAGCGTCCTTTACCAAGTTCTGTGGCATGGAAAGTACATAAATGCTCTTTCCGTGCTGTCGGCAAATAAGAGACCCATTTGACATCCGAGTGTGGTTGTTTTCTTTGCTAGGGAGTACTTCACGCATTTTTTGTTGTTCTGCACGATATCATTTTGCAATGAGGCTCAGAAATGTTACAAATTCCACAGACAGGGATGGAATGTGTGCTCTTCTGAACCAAATGACTCTCAAATAATGATGACAAATATCACAGAAACTGTCTGCGGCTCATTGCACACTCTGGTTTGTTACCTTTGAAGAGAACGTGTGCATTTACCCCTGCAAGGTTCACAAATTGTGAAGAAGAGGCTTTGGCCACCTCTTAGTAATCCTCGATTGAGACGACTGGCGTCCGTAATCTCTGTCTGAATAGTGTCATTATGTCTTGTGTCACATTTGTGTCAATTTTCAAAACGCTTTGCTTCGTAATTAAATAATGCTCTCAAAACAAGATTCACTTATTTTACTCTCTGTAACTCTCGATTCATTTTATTTCAGTACGTCCTGGCACACGGTCACACAGTACTTAAAAGCTACAACTGCGTTTGAGTTTAATCAACTGAATTCGACAAAAACATTGATGGGTATTTTTAAGTTTATGTTTTGAAATAAAAAATAAAACAAAAATGTTTAGGTGCTAGAAGAGTTTTAACGTTAATTTTGTGTGACATAATTTAACTTTAACTTTATACCATAAAGATTTTATATTTTACGACCTACAAATAAATAACATATCTATCATGGTAGGTCTGTTTTTTGGAGTCAATGTATCTGAATAGTTTGTGTGTGTGTGCGTGTGTGTGTGTGTGTGTGTGAAGTGTGATTCATCCGAACCCGAATTGCTGGTGGAGGCAGGGTTTCATTTCGCTTCGCTGAATGCAACTTCGCTTTGGACGCGAGATATTCGCAAAGCATTGATCGTCATAGCTCTGGTCTCTTGATTCATTGCTGCACTGAGCCCTGCTTTATTGATTTCCTGTGCTGATTTATGCAGAAGCAGCGTTATTGATGCATTATCACTCCGTTATCTTCTCGGTCGTTGACCTTACGGCTATGAGCAGTGCTTTGTCCCCCGATTCGCTGAAGCAATGGGTAGTTTCCGGTTCCCCTTAGTACTCCTACTTCAGAACTTGTCAGTTTGTCTCATTTTTAACATGAAATGTAGCTTACAACCTACAAATATATGCTGTAAAATTAAATCCATAACGTGATCTAAAAGTTATGTTTTATAGACATGTTTCGGTTTAAGGAAGTTGAAAACCTCAAAAAACATCGGTATTAGCAAGTTAATATGAATATTAGAGGTAAATTTGCATTGATGATGCTATAAATTACGAAGAATTCGAAGTGTAATCGGAGCTTAAAGACGGAAAGATATCTAACAGAAGAACGTAAAGAACGTGGTTATCGACTTCATCTCAAAACAATTGGGAGTCTGGGGCGCCAGGTCAATCACACATTATTGGTTGACTCTTAATGTATAGAATAACTGTTTCCATGGTTTGTCTCGTTTTTTAATAATTGAAGGATTGGATACAGTAAAGATAATCCCCAGCACCCACAGCAAGTCTTTAAGCAAACGTTTAATGTTTCGATTTTGATAAAAAATAACTTACTTTGTCGGCTTGTCTTGTTCACGTTTGAGCTTGGCGCAATAACCAAATGATGCACATCTCGACCAAACTCAAGATATTAACATTCACGGGAACCTGGAGATTTTGCTGTTGACTGATGAGAGGTTAGCTCGTTATTTCTCTAAGACCTTCACTTCATTTCAGTATAGATTTTTAAATGAAATTGCCTGGTCAATACGTACTAAATTATTAAAGCCCATTGTCATTATCAATTGAAAGTTGTTTCGCGGAGCCCAGATGAAAAAATCTACTGGACGTATACTAAGAAACTTGGCATAGATTTGAATCTTTAAACAACTTAAATTCTACATTCAGAATATACTACTCTGTTTAATTGTTATAGCCTCCAAATTTCATAGATTTTTCAAAGAAAAATACAAAAACGGAAAAAAACTTTGTTTCTCAAATGTTTTTAATAAACTGCATAGTTTCATAATTTTCCGTAGAACTAACAAGTAATATGGTTTGCATCTTCATCGTCAAAACAAAGAATTTCCATTAATCACATTCGAACTTCGACACTAGTATGTCTTTTGTCACATTTGTATCAGTTTTTCAAAACGCATTGCCCCCGTAAGTAAATAATACCCTCAAAACAAGATTCACTTATGTTACTCTTTGCAACTTTCCATTCATTTTATTTCACCACGCTCTGGGGCATGGTCACAGTACTTAAAGCTATAACTGCGTTTTGGTCTAATAAACTGAATTCGACAAAAATATTCATGGGAATTTTTAAGTTTGTATTTGGAAATAAAAATTAAACAACAATGTTCAGGTGCTACAAGAGTTTCAATGTTAATTTTGCGTGACATAAATTAACGTTAAAGTTTTTAAAGTTTTAAATTAACGTTAAATTAGCCTTAAAGTTTTTGAAACTTGGTATAGATATTCAATCTTTGAACAACTTTAATCCTACAGTAAGAATAAAGTGTTCTGATTGTTATATCCTCCAACATTTCACAGATTTTTCAAAAAAAATACAAAAACGATAAAAAACTTCCTTTCTTAAATGTTTTTAATAAAGTGCATAGTTTCGTAATTTCCCCTAGACTAAGAAGTGAACTGGTTTACATCGTCATTGTTAAAACAGAATTTCCATTAATCACATTCGAACTTCGACACTCTGACAGCGCAATTAAGTTGCTGTTTCAATCCGAGCAATTTCAATGACTGGATTTAGCGCCGTTCGCACTGGCTGCACTGCATTGAAACAGAGTTTTAGCCAGCCTCTTGTGCAGGCGGATCTGCGAAAATAAACAATTGCAGACCGCGCCAATCAACGCGACTTTGAAAAAGCGCGCATTCCCCCCCCCCCCCCGGCTCGCCTTTCGCTTGTGTTCGTCTTTCAACGAGCACCTCCCGCCATTAGCTGCGTTGTATTCATGTTCAGGGAGCAAGTGATTGCCCTCTTTGTTGGAGGCAGAATTGGATTAGGCGGTGAATGCTGGGCGGTCCCCGGACGCAACTGGAGAAGTGGCCTAATCTTGGCGCTCGACGTCCGCCGGGTTGTTGCGATGGGTCTGTTGCTGTGCTTTCAGGGGGTCGCTCCTCTCGCAAGCCAAAGTGCACGGGGCGGACTTGTCACGCGCAAAGGCCACGCTGGGTGACCCTGGGGTCTAGTTTGTTTTTTTTAACACGGGAGTGTTTGCGAT
Organism: Acheta domesticus; assembly: GCA_031308135.1. Taxonomy (NCBI): domain Eukaryota; kingdom Metazoa; phylum Arthropoda; class Insecta; order Orthoptera; family Gryllidae; genus Acheta; species Acheta domesticus. The sequence continues at coordinate 32,621,713 of JAHLJT010002630.1, forward strand.
AGATCTGTGGTATCCAAGCCAGGGCAATTTGTGTTTTATTGGCATGCATTAGGCGTCTGTTATTTCACGTGTTCCTTCATTGTCCTTTTCTGAGAACGCTGATCTATCCTTTTACTTACTTGCGTAGCTCACAAGCGCACACGCCACTACCGCACATGTTGGGAGACGAGTCCAAAGATTAGAGCTTGTCCCGGATGGGGCGGTGAGCCTCAGTGGGAGATATCTGGAGAGGAAAAGCCTAGCAATCTGTCCTGCAAGTCGATACCGGATCTCACCTTGCAACGGAGAAAGAACACTGCTACCACCATGGATAAACATTCACTACACTAACGGGATACTATGGCCATAGTATTTGTCGTGTCCGGAAACAATCAATCATCAAGAAATTTAAAGAAACATAAGGTATCGTTTGGGAGAAACAGATTGAAGTACCATTATTTGAATTTATGTATTGCGTCCGCAAAGTCAAAACATCCATTTCAAATTCGCGGGGTCTTAATTTGAGACAGATCGATCAAAGATGGTCAATTTTAAAGACAATCCTGCGCGCAGTTTACCATACAAGCAACATTTACTCTGAAAGTGTTGCACCGCTTTGTTATTTGAGGTCTTAAAAGCCAAGGGTGCTAAGTGCGAAAAGTGCTGCTTTTTCGGAAAATCAATAAAAACTTCATGAATTCGTATTCCTTACAAACAACCCGAACCATCACTATATAGATGTAACAACTGCTTGGAAGGTCTTTGGAACATCACTCTTATAACTGTGCATTAGCACTGATTTATGTAATATTTAGATAAGAAAAAACTTTGTTTAAAAAATTGCAGTACTTAGCTCTTTTGGCTTTGCAAGGTCTCATTTATTACTATAATTTTGTACCCCATTAGAATACATCATTAAATTACCATGGTGCCATCAGAAGTTTATAATTTGAATTCAATTTTATTTTATATGATATAAGGGAAAAGAAGTGCAAGTGAAATTGAGGACATTTGTCGAATTTATGACTAAAACGAACATTCATATGAATTGTACAACTTTATGCTATCCAGTTTTGGTAATAAAGCCTCCCTTTTGAAGTCGGTTACAAATTACAAAATTAACGCAAAATTGCGATAACATATATTCTTCTAAATGCATATTAATGATTTAATTATCAATGCAAATATGCGTATAAATGTAAATTAATACAAAACTGGCATGTGTTGATAGTTCTTAAGGGAGATCAGTTGGAGCACAATCTAAAAGAAATGAACAGTCGACTCATTCATCACTAGCATCTGCGAGAGGATATAAGGCACTTTTTATAAGATTACAGGCTCTTGAAAAAATTAATTTTCCCTTGCCAGGAATTTTTAATTTCAAGATCCATGATTAATGAAAGCGTTAAAATGATCTGCTCTTATTGCTCCTCACGGGTCCACATGGCAGTGTAGGCTTCCTGGCACTCCGCCAGACGTAATGAGGTGGAGGAGGAACGCTCAAGAGGAGACGAAGTGGGACAATCTCTACCATTGTATTTAGAAATGTTTATTTAAGTGCAGTTGGTTGGAGTGATTTAGTGTGCAAGTACTTCGTATTTTTCAGGGGGAGGTCAACTACTTTGGCCTTTATTTCCGTGAGCATTGTATAAGTTACGAACCAAAAGTGGCGGTGTTCCTTAGCTGTTGGTTCACGAGTTTCGGTGCCGAACTACACGTGGTCGACTTGAGATGTTTTCCCCCTTCCAGGTAACTCCCGCTTTGGAACCGTCACAGCCGGGGCAAGCTCTAAGCTGCTTGCAGGCCTCTCGGCATGCTCCGTAGTGTAATGCATGTAAGTGTAAGGATGAAGCAAGATGTATTGCGAGCGGTCTGAGTCCCTTTTATTAGGGTTGTTGGAAACAAATGCATTAAATGAAATTATTTTAATGAGGTGCTGTTACCAATTCAATTACTGTATTCAAACTTGTATGTAGGTGTGTGTGTCCGCTTCAATAACATGGACAAAGAAAAAGTGACTATTCGTATTCATGTCATAAGTTGTTGATTTGTAATTCGTTATGTTTCTGGCACGTAAGAGTGCAAGCTCATTTTTTTGTCACAGTTAAAAAGCACAATGATATTGTCTAATGTGGTTTAATTAGTCAAAATAAATATTATTTTGAAAATACTAGTTATTTATATAAAAAATGGAGCTATCAGAAGGGAGGAGATTTCCAGCTGGTCAATTTGGTCCCTGGGTATTGAAAACCAATTAGTTTTTGGTTTAAGAAGTTTGGCTGAGTATTCTTCTTAGGGTAATGCCCCCAGTACTCGCCTGGTATTGATGGGCGAACACACGGAAAGGTTACCACCGGCTTCAGTGACAACTGATGCCAGTCCGCATGCCTCTAACCGGGAGCTCCCCAGGGTTTGAGTCCCCGAAGGTTGCAACATCGCCGCCCCCTCCCGGAGGTGCACTTCACTTACGGACTAATGACCGTTCCAGTTGTCGAGCCCCGAAACACGAAAAATCTGTATTGGTTTTAGTGGTGAAAATGTCGTTGGCATTTAAAATTAAATGATCATAGGTGTTGTCATTGCCAACAGCCTCTTGTTTTAATTGTTTAATTAATTGCTTGCTATTTTCTTGTACTAGAAAACTGATGATGATTGGCCTAAGCCATCGAAAGCTGCTCATGTTGAAATAAATAGCATTGTTGGCAATGACCACACCTGTGATCATTTAATTAACGAAAAATCTACCAGAAAACTACCGATGAGAGCAGCTGGCTACTAGAATTCCCGTTGAATTCGATGAAGCTGTGTTGCTAATGCTGAAAATTGGCCCCCCGTCAGCGGTCGAACCTACGACCTCACCAGTCCACGATTTTGCAGAGGGAATGCAGATTGGCAAATGAACCATCTCTACCAGCTGTCCCTTGCTCTCATGGTTGCAGCGAAAACACTGGTGCTCTTACGGCTCCATCAAACTGAATGTGTTTTGCGGATTCATAAATTCGATGATTAAAGCCTTTGACCATCATTATTGGAAATATTGTGTGCCACTCTTCTAATGATCAGCTGCTAGTGTTTTTCTCGAAAGGCGGTTAGGACAAACGGACGTTTTGAAAACAAATAACACTTTTATGGTTGCAGGGATTCCAAACCATATTCCCATGCAAGAGTCGAAATCAATTTTCCGCAATATTACATAACTTTCCTCTGTACCACTTCTAGTACCCAGTACATACGAATGTGTATGAAGAAGTAAGACAATTGTCCATGCATTCAATCAAATGTATTTTCTATAATGGATTCATGAAAATATAATTATGCGCTGTCACGGTATGTGTTCCAGCTGTGCTCCTCTAGACTGATAAAAGTTTTCAAATCATAAAAGCATCACTACCGTTAGAAAATCAGTAAACATTTTTACATCATTTTTACGAAATCGTAGAAACATTTGTGCAATTACAAATTCAGTAAAGCACGTGTACTTCACAAGAGTTCTTAAAAAGATAATGCGATTATGAATTCATTAAAGAGTCAATACTCTCTTGGTTTCGACAAACACATCTTCTCAAAACGCTTGTATTCTCAAGGATTCTTTAGGTACTTTGTATTCTAATGGAGTAATAAAAGTGTGTATTTTTCATGTTTATGTAAATCATATATTTGTCTATATTTCCAAAAGGTTTTAGACAGATTATCCGATTTTCATGAAATAGCATACACTGATATACATGTAACATGGAAGTGTTCAACATTACAGTTTCGTTTATACATATGCGAGTGCTTCATCAATCTATTTGTTATACGTTACTAACAGCAAGCATAATTTTTATGCCTCATTGATTACCAGTCGCCATACCAATGTTCTTTTGCTAAATGGAGAACAACAACGACGGTAGGGCATTGCTGGACTCGAATATAAATTGTAAATTGAAGAAAGATTGTATAAATTTTAAAAAATTCTACATATATTACCAATATATTGCAATCATTTTGGTGAGTTTCTGTAAAAATTAAAAAAAATTAGTCTAACTCGCAACTTTATCTGAGAACACAACCACTTATTTTCGCAATTTGGCAACGAGGTGAATTACCTTTGGCTTCCCTTTCACTTTTAACGACCCACTCCCCGTCGCAGATTTCGGGGTGGAAGAACTTTTTAGTTGGAAGAAAGAGCAAGCACTTATTCTGTCCATGTGGCAGTCATGTATTCACGTTTCATTCATGATTGTAGGAACTCACGTTTAGGAAAGATGAATCGCTTCGAAAATGTTCACGAAGGATCAACATGTACTTTTGGTGGAAGTTTACTTCGGCACTAAATCTTTCTTAAAGAGTCGGGAAATGTTTCAAGAAAATTTTCCGGAAACGCCAGTTCCGAACAAGTCAACAATTTGTAGATTAATCAGCGCTTCATGGACACGGAGAACGTTGAGGAGAGGAAGTGGAGTGGCAGTGCCTCTGTTTTAAAGGAGGAGAAATATTAGAAATTCAGGAGGTTTATTTTATAAATATTTTTATTAATTTTATTACAATTTGTTTTGACACCTAAGATGGAAATAAGTAATTTCCGAAACAGCTGCCATATAACTATGTATATTCTTTTAAGATAAATACATGTATAATCTTTGCACCTGTGCAAGGAGTTTCACGTGAAGCGCTCTCTGCATACACTAAAAGTAATCGTTTTTCCTGGAAGCTGCGGTGAGTGTGTTTTGCAGTGGCGTGCGTAGCGTCAGGGGACGCTGAGATGCTGAGAATCCCGTATATAATATAATAAAGAACCCTAAATACTATATTGATAATCTTACAAATGGGCGTTGAGCGAAACACGGTTTGTATTAATTAAAATGATTCCTATGATTGAATTCGGCGGTTTTGTGAAGCTGGCCTGTGATTGCTTTGACGCTAAATGCTTCTAGCGTACTGCTGCGAGATTGCGACGAGCAATGACGCAGCGCAGATGGGCGAGGTTCCCTCTTCCCTCTTCATCCCTCTCCCAGGGAAACCCGACTGCTTGACGATAGCTTCCACTGCGGAAAGAACGCAGTTCCGTTTGTGCACGAGAACGCCAGCACACTTCAGGCGGTCAGTAAATTCTCTCCCTTGTCTCGGGAAGGCCCCGCTGGTCATGAGCACAAACTGTAGAAATAGTGCCTTTACTATTTCTGAATTAATCATTCAAGAAATTGAGTTATCCATTAAATAGATACATATTATTTTAGCTTGCAACGTATAAATTAACAAGTGGTCTCATTGCCATTCGCGTTTAAGAATTAAAGTTCAGCCATTGTGTAATTTGCTTTCAAGACATCGGCAGCCCGGACTACTTGTGAGGATTTGTTGTGAAGCGCCTACGAGCACGAGCTGTAAAGCAATCGAGATCGTGGAAGTAGTTCCAGTGCATCTGCCTTGTGTTGCATTCGCTGTTAGATGAAGTAGTCATAGCGACATTTTTGTGTGTTATTGTTGAGCATCTCCAAACGTGCGAGTCAACGCACGCCACTGGTGGTTTTGTTGCCTTCAGTGTTTTTTGAACATTTGCGCATAGCTCATTGTGGACTTCATTTGATGCGCGCTCTGCGTGTATTGAATGTAAGCGTTGTTGTTGGAGGCCGTGCCGTGCGGTGTCGTGAGTGAGTGGGCGATGTGACGCAGGCGCGGTCGAAGCGCCGAAGAAGCGCCGGCGCGTGCTGCCGGTGGAGCAGCCGCGCGCAAGCGCGGCGAGGGCGCGGCCACGCGGTCGCGCAAGCCATCAAAGGCATCACCAGCCCGCGCTGCTCAAGGACGCCTTCGGGGCGCCAAGATCGGTGAGTCCTCCCGCCTTCCCCGCCCTCCGCTCCCCCACTCCTGCTCCTCACGCCCCTCCCCGTCCTCCCCGCCCTCGCGTCCTCCCTGCCCTCCCCGCCCTCCCCGACCTCCCCGCCCTCCACGCCCTCCACGCCCTCCACGCCCTCCACGCCCTATCCGCCCCGCCCTCTCCGCCCCCCCCTCCCCTCCCCGCCCCTGCCCCTCCCCAAGCCCCCCCTCCCCGCCCTCCGCCACCGCTCTCCGCTCCTGCTCCTCCCAATCCTCCTGCCAGACCTCGTCCTCAACCTTTGTGGATGCCTTACTCCCCGCCCTATTATCCTCCTCAGTTCGTGGTCATCATACTCCTCACTTTATTCACGAGCATACCACTCTTCACCCTCCTCCCAGTCCTCCTTCTCTCATCCTCCTCATCCTCGCTCTTATTGCCTCATTCTTCTGCCTCCTCTCTCAACATCGTGTTCCTCACCATTCTCCTCGCCCTCTCCCAATCTTGACATTTTTCACTTACTGCAGTTCTCTCACTCGTCATCCTCATCTTGTTAATCTATCTTCATCCTTAATCCCCCATTCTCATATTCCTGCTCCTCATCCTCCTCAACATCGTGTTCCTCACCATTCTCTTGCCCTCTTCCAATCGTGGCACTTCACCCAACTTGCAGTTCTCCCACTCTCATCCCTCATCATTGCTCATTGTATCTTACTCATTCTTTCTGCCCCCATCCTCACAGCCCTGTTCCTTATCATTCTCCTCATTCTCTTCACCCCCTCCTAACCCATCATTCTCATCCTCGCCCCTCCTTGTCCTTCTCATTCTGCTGTTACTCATCTATACATTCCTCTCCTCTTCACCCTCTTTGTTCTTCTCACCCACCTGCTCTTCTCATTTCCTCAATCTCCTTACTCTACTGCACTTAGCTCTTCATCATACTTGTAATATCACGGAAGCTGCTCATGGACTTATTGAGAAGGGCCT
>JAHLJT010002630.1:32629469-32643391 GCA_031308135.1 Acheta domesticus
GGCGCCTTTCCCTTCTAATTAACCGCTTGGCGCGTGTGTGTGCGTGCGTGCGTCTGTCTGATGCGGAGGCCGGGGTTCGGTTCCCTGCGGAGCCACAAATGGAGCGGAAATGACGTACACGGAAGAGCCATCAGCGCGCGACGCGACGCCGCGCCCCGCCGCCAGATGGCTCTGCCCTCGCCCTCGCCCTCGCCCTCGCCCCTCCAGCCCCCTGGAGGAACGTAATGCTGTGACGCTGGGCATTTCATCGCTTCCGAGCCTCCGTCAATTACACAAAATTGCTCGAAATGACCCCCGCGTTATGAAGGTTTCTAGAGAATCAACTCTTATAAACAAACTAGTGGTGCTACAGAATGGCACCGACTTTCCCGTACTAGTTTTGTATTTCCTTTGGTCTCGGCTAGCTATTCGGACTTGCAACATACTCGTGCCAGTTGCCATCTATCGCCATCTAAAGTACATTTCTTTGACATTTTCTTCAATTTTTGGTTTCATAATGTTAGAACGGAACTATTATTTTAAAAATATTTTAAGAACACTAAAACCTCGTTTTAACCGGCAATTTTCTTTCAACATTTGCAGTCGTTTTTAAGAAAATGGCATTTAAGAGCTTCTATAAATGCAAAATTTGAGGCTCTTTTTCACAGAAAAATGTTTAAGTTTTCGAAAAACTTCATTAGAAGTCATTTAAAAACACATTACATCGCAAATACAATATTTATACATTGCTGGAAATGTGCATATTAACAATGTGAGAGATCTTTCAAAAAATTACCTTTGTATAATTTTGAAAACAAATAACCCCAAAATGATACGTCATATTAAACTGTGTAATTAGCACTATCTCTTTGAAAAGATTGAAGAAAAAATTTGGAGCCATTTATGAGGAAATGGGTTGAGCGTTTCAGAAAATGCGGAATTTCGAGCAAGTTTTCCTTGAAAACGGTTGAGATTTTGAGAAACTTTATGCAACATTATTTTAAGTACATGTTCTCATAAATATAATAATTCTAACAAATTGCCGCTAATGCAATATTAACGACGTGAGATACAAGCCAAAAATATTCATTTTTGTAATTTTTGAAAAAACGAAAGAATAGAGCAACATGACGTTTATGTCATCTCATAGACTGCATTAGGCACTATCCTTACCAAATGTTTAAACAAAAAAATTTGAGCCTTTTTTGAGAAAATCTTATTTTTGTATTTTTTTAAAATTGCATTATTGCACGCAATATTGCCCGAAAACTACTAAAATTTTCAACAAAATGTACATGGGCTTCATGGAAGAAATCACTATGGAGAGTAAATTTTACTTGAACAAAAATTCTCTATCTTTAATTTTGTAGTTGTAGGAAGAGGCCGAAACAAATTCAAACTTTTGCAATTTTCGAAAATTCAGAGTTAATCGTGAAAATCGGACGTATACCGCCTTAATAAGTGTATTTACTCGAGCCATTTTTGAGAAAATTTTGAAAATGTCCGGTGGGCTTCATGTAAATTACCCCCAAATTTTATAGAATCTTTTTCAAAATCTCAATATTTCGACTGGAGCCAGATCAACAGTGGTTTCTTCAAGTTGAAAAAAATCCTACGTATGGTTTTGGCGCTATTGATGTTCACACACGGATGGACAGACAGATGGACGGACGGACGGACGTTTGCTTTCAATTGGTTTTTGATATCAAGGACCTATAAAACAGCAATTCTGGCTACACCACGTATTAGGGGATTTTTCTCCCTTCATTTAGCAACTAGCTTTATACACTTTTCGTTATCGGGGCCTGGCAATGATTTTTTTCTGCCGAAAATTCGCCGTTTTTTCGCACAGCATTACATAACTTTCCCTATACTACATATGTTACTCCGTATGTACGTATGTATACGGCAACTTAAAAAGCAGGGGTGGTGTTGGTGCTGTTCTGGATATATTCAAAGCATTTGGCTTAGTTCCTCATGTGGCAATTCGGTGAGCCCTGACCAGGAAAGGGGATGAAGCTTTAGGCTTCCGCGGCGAGAGTTGAGATCCGGCTGTCCTGGTGACGCCGCGTTCCAGGCTGTGTAACCGACGTTTCGACCATCATTTCGCGGTCTTCTTCAGGTCTGCGCTGGTGTAGTCAGCGCTTGGGTATATAATGGATGAGGGGGCCCGAGTATGATTGGCTGAAATAGCAGGCTAATCAGCCCTGAAGAAGACCGCGAAATGATTGTTGAAACGTTGGTTACACAGCCTGGTACGCGGCGTCACCCGGACAGCCGAGACCTCAGGAAAGAAGATCCCCGACGCCTTTACCAATTTTCTAATGGACTCGAACGCTTTGATTTCCACTGTGTTGTATCCCTCCTCGAACAGTATCGAGGTGCCAATTTGTAGAGGAGTGAAACAGGAGGATCCCTTCTCCCCACTCCTTTCTCATCTCATTATCGAGCGAGAGATTGGAAATCGGTTTTTGCTATTGGAAAGGAAACTGTTTTAGCATTGTCTGCTCATCTGGTGCTGTTAGCAAAAGGTGCCCCAGGGGCTCACGGAGTGGTTAGTGCTGTGGTGAAATTTTTTGGGCTCCTCAGATAACCTGACATTGCTTGTAACCAAGTGTTCATTTAAAAATACAACACTTGAACGATCCTGATTAAATGAGTACCCAATCTGAAAAGACTGTGGGGAAAATTCCTCTGGTCAGTAATGATCGTACCTTAACTCACCAGGAAATGAACTGCCGTATTTGGAATCTCATCTAAACGGCTGTCCATCTTATGAAAGAAACTAATAAATGCTTGAAATTGATGGCCTTCTTCATTACACATCGTGACTTTCCTCCTCTCTTTTCGATTAAATAATGACGGGCATTTCATTGCACGACTTTTCACTTTAAAAAATATTGTGATGGAATAATGGCAGCACAGCTGAGTTGATAATAAATATTTTGTTTTCTTCAACACCAGTCAGGTGAGGTAAGGTCCCTTTTCAAGGGATTTCAGTTCATTTTAATCTTTGCTTTCTAATTTTTTATGTCATCTTCGTGTTTTTTTTCTCTCGATTCATCAGGTGTTATCTGGCGCTACATTATACGCTGAATCTTTTACGTGTGTATGGTTCTGGATATTGTAGCGTCGCGGCGCGCTAAAACACGGAGACAAGCACATGGCAGATGGCGGGCATCGCCGAATGTTTAACAAAAGCTGTACCTAAGCGCGGAGCGATGACGCACCGGGACTTTCCGTTCAAGTGTGGACGTGGCGGTGGTAGGGCGGAGGCAATGGGGGCGGCGGGTAGCGCCGAAGGTTCTCTATAAGGCGACGAAAACAAAGCCTCGATCTTCTTAATTCCTGGCAGCGTCGGCGACAGGTTGTGCGTGAGTTTGTGCTAGAGGTGTACGAGGGCAAGGGGCCGGCAATTCATTGTCGCAACAAGCGAGACATGTAGTCGTTCTCAAGGTAGAGCGGTGCTCCGCACAGGGGAATATTGGTCTATGTTGCGGTGTGGTAGCCGTTCCGTGAAATATCTCTCCTAGCAGTGGGTTCTATTTATTTGGGTAATTGTGAGCAGTGCAATTAGTTGTTTGTGACTACAGCCTAGATTAGGAATAAACCTATTGTTCTTACAACCCACTCTCGTCTGTGTTCTGATTACACCCGTATGACACCACAATATCTGCACAATTTTTCTTGGACATTTTGCACATTTTTCTTTCTTCTTATTTGCGGGTGACATGTAATCAATAAACATATTATCTGACGCTGCATGCAATAAATTCACAATATTCCCTTCTCTAGAACAAAAAGGCGAAGGGAGCTTACCTGTGAGCGGAAACAAACTTCGTGCCTTGTTGCATTTTCGCATGGTCCGCTCAGAACTATCGATCACGTGATAAATTGCTGCGGTCATCTGTGCGTGACTGCCTATAATCGCAAGCTTCCGTTTCAAGCCCTTAAACGCTGGACGCGGTGAAAGCGATCACGCGTTGAATTTCATCGCGAATAATGATGAGGTGCCATGAAGAACTTGAGTGAAAGTAATGCGAAACAAATCATCGCTTTGATGCTAGCCGACCCACAGGACATGGACGGCAAACGGTTATGGTAATAAAACTAGTGGCCTGCAGCAGTAAAAATGCTGCGATCGGCTGTTGGGAAATGAGGCCCTGGAGCACATGCTTTTGGCTGTTCTGGAACGGCACAAGTGAATACTAATACTTCTTTCTTCCTCGTATGCACATAAGGTGTTTCTTAGAGAGTGACACTGAGTATGAGAATGTAGTAGTAACATCAGGCCTGAGAAATTGTCATAATCAAGTATTCGGAAACACGTAATCAACTATTTGGTTATTATTCAGCCAGAATCGAAATCAGTCGCTTGTTTTTTGTATCTTTGCCCATTCTTCGCCCATTCTTCACGGCGTGCTGCACTGAGGAGAGGTATCGATGTAGGTCGGTGAGGCTTTCAAAAACATTCCAAACGTGTTGGATAGGATTCAAGTCAGTGCTCTGTGCAGGCCAGTCCATGACAGGGATCTTATTGCCGTGTAACCACTCCGCCGCAGGCCGTGCAGTATGAACAGGTGCTCAATCGTGTTGCAAGATGCAATCGCCATCCCCGAATTGCTCTTCAACAGTGGGAAGCAAGGTGTTTAAAACTCCAACGTCGACCTGTGCCGTGATAGTGCCAACAAAAGGTGCAAGCCCCCTCCATGAAAAACACCACCACACTATACCACCACCGCCTCCGTGTCCGGATGCTTTTGATCACTTAGTGTATATTCGAAAAAAATACGGTACTTGTTTGTTGAGTCCTTGAGCGAAGCAAACTCTCCACGTGGACTTTCCGCTTTGCTCATTCTCTGCAAGGTCGTCCTGCAAGGGATCTATCTCATCGCTCGGAGAGCGACGGTGGCGCTCGGGGGAAACACTAACGACTGCCCCCTCCCCCACCCCTCCTCCTCCTCCCCCCACAGCCCCGCCCTGCGCAACTCCCCCGTGAAACTGCGTCGCATTATCCTAACGCAGATATACGCAATTATCATCCGTGACTAATGGCGCTCGTTAGAAGCCGCACGCGGGCGCGCGCGCTCCTTCGCTTGTTTTGCTCAATGAAGTCTTAACGAAGGCTTTATCGCCCTCGCGTGGCCGAGCTCCTCGCCTGCAAACGGGCGCTTCTTTACTCTCTGGACGCTGCTCCTCCTCTGCGGAGGTTGCGTGCGGTTGCACTTACGAAGAATGGGTGGCGAGCCCTCCTCAGAGAAGGGAGGAGGTGACACGCGGTCTGGTGATGAGGCTACTCACCTTCCTCTCTTCTCTGTGACGGAATTTAATTTCCAACATTGACCTCAATTTCAATTTAAAGTAATAGAAAATTGCAACTAAGTAATTATATATTTCAAATTACATATTTTCTAAACTTTCCTATTAGTTCATTCTATTCATTAGTTCATTACCTAATATTTTATCTGTTCTGAACGAGACATCTAATAATGGTTAAACCATCGAAAATTGCTAATAGTAATAAAGTAAAAATTAATGTTCGCGAACACAACTTCTTTCATTCTCATACTAGCTGAAGTACTCTGAATTTCCTGGAGATTTATTAATTATCTACTGAATAGGAAAAGGAATAAAGTTTACGTATGGACTATTTCCGACATTCTGCCACTCAGTCTGGAGCAACTCCAAGTGTTTGGTCGATTGCAGTTGAATATGGAACAATTCTGTATTCACAAGAAAAAATAAATTCGTTTTGTGTCTATTACGTACAATCCTCGTCTCTTTTGTTTACACGTTTTAAGATGTACGTGTGTATGCTTCATGCCTCGTTAATTATTGCTCTCCTACAATTTGCCATTTCCAAGTTTGAAGCGGTGTGTTTTCACAAGACAGTTATGTAAGTAAACTAATTATAAATGCATTCATTAAATGAACTAGTGGAGGTGCTGCATCTCACGAACTTTTCAAAGTTTAGTTTCTTTATCTTCTCTGATAACGTTTCGATTTTGCATCACCCTCTTCTCAGCTGCAATTTTTTGGTACCTAAAAGACATTTTCTCATTTTTTCCTCAATTTTTTCCCTTGATCCTCAAATATATAACTGAATCAGTGATTTAAAAAAGGGAAATAAGTCCATTGTTTTGTAAAGAAAACTGAGATATACTTTTATTTGTTTTTCTTCAAGATAAAGATCAATGTAAAAATGAAACTCGCCCAGCTTAAAGTATATGTTATTATGCCTACTAAAAATTCTAATGTGCGAAAAAGAGACACGTCTAGAACTAGATTCTGTCCTTACACAGAAGAACTAGTATTACTTGCTAGGAAACGCCAAAATGCTTCATGACAGTCACAGACATTGAGAGCATCATAGACTTCAAAACCTGCTCGACAGACTATTTTAAGGAGTTTCTTGCGCGTCCTAGTAGTCCTCATGCTGAGTCTGGTGTGTCTCTTTCCAAGTAAACATATGATAGATAATGTTTGAAATAGAAATAATATTGAATAGATGATAGGGAATATTTTTCTCTCTCTCTCTCTCTCTCTCTCTCTCTATATATATATATATATATATATATATATATATATATATATATATATATATGATAAAGTGAGTATTTTGGGAATACGAATTCATGGTTTCCGGTCGAGGAGATATGCGCACAGTCAGAAATTTCGAATTGTGAATTAAGAAAAAGCAGGGAATGGGAAGCTTTGTAAATAGATTACAAATATTGAGTATTCATATATCACGTGTATTGAATGTTGTACCTACGTTACTGTAAGTATTGCAGGTGATTCTCATAGAATTTTACATATCACTCATTTCAACGTGTTCAAAAATTTTCAATTGGATGTTTCAAAAACACTTTTGATCTAGTGTCTTACATTCCTTTCAGCACTCGTGCAGGAAAAAGGAGCTCCCTTTGCCTGTTTATCAATTGACAAGTTACACCACGCGTACGGCATTGTAGCACTTCACGAGACGCCTGCTACAAAACAGCTGTTCACAGAAATCAGCCATTTAAACAAAATGCGTGCGAAACATGTATCAGCATGACATTGAGATTGATTTCGAAATTCCAGATTGTCTCAAATGTCGCCTCGCTCGATATCATTTCATTCGCATTATTGAAAATCAATACGCGCTTCCAGTACCTTATGAAATAGTTATTCACGTAATTTTAATAAAATCAATAATTCTGTACTAGTACTATTGCTATGGATACGTAATAGTTAATCGGAGGATGGTTATATTAGTATTAGCAATTATCCTACATTAGTTTGGTAATATTTATTTACGTAACTAGTATAGAAGCGAGTTTTTGGCGTACGAATGAAGGTTTAGGAACGAGGCGACAACACGAGCCAAGTTTGAAATGAGTATGCCAAAGGCACTTTTGTGCATTACGTTTTGTGTGAATTCACGGAAACTTAACTGTAAATACTCTTGAGGGCCATTCACAATAAGCGAGGTGGCAATTATGTGTATCCATGATACTACAGTGTTTGTTTGCTTTGCAGGTTACCTTTCGCTACCAATGGGACATACGTGTTCCGCTGGGATATGTAGCTACTGATGGGATTAACTGTTTAACAATGCTGTGTCGATGTCCCATTATTGCTGCTGATGAAAGCGATCTGTGTTTTGCTACATTCTACGTTCGTTTGCGCTTAGAAAGTTGAAAGAATTGATTTGAATCGTGTGACTTATTTGGCATACAAATATAAATTAAAAATCCTATAAAAATTGGTAGTGAAAGGGTTTAAGTTGCTATGCCTACTTGCCGGACGCTTCCCGAAAAGCAACTCTTTCTAATTAATAAACAGGAAGTCAAGTACGAGTGTCCTCACATCAGTCTTTAAAACAACTCTTTGACAACGGGATATTCAGCATCAATTCTTCCTACGTTCAATTGCGCCTGATTACCCCGAATGTTCCTGTATTTGTTAATTTGTGACTCTGGCAAATTCTTAGCGCTCATCCGCCGCTTTTGTGATCCTCGCAGGGTGAGCGTCGTTCTTTTTCCGGGTCCTCGTCCCGCCGTCCGTCCGTCCGTCCCACTTAATTGCGCGCAGCCGCTGCCGCCGCCGCCGCCGTCTCCGCCTAATGGGCGGCGAGGCGACGCTAATGCGCCCTGGCGGCGGCGCGGCGAAGGGTGAGAGGGGGAGGAGAGGGAGCGATGGCCGCGTGACGCCCAGCCCCACGCGCCCTCCCCCGCCCCCGCTAAACAAACAGACGAAAGCCACCCGGCGCCGCGCGCCACGCTCTGTCCAACACCCGCTGCCCGCCACCCCACGCCTTCCCTCGTCCTCACCCCCCACATAGACTTGGGTTTTTATTTGTTGGCACGCGGGGGCTTATCTTCACGATGGAATATCTCACGGTATTTGCGTCGTTATCGATCGTGGAGCTAGGATGTGCATGATCGCGACTGTATCGAGCAATGGTGGCGATCATGCGACTCCTAGCGGCACGACTGAGAGCGACGCGAAATGCCGTGAGATATTCCTTGGTGAAGACAAGCCCCCATGCGCCAAGAAATAAAACCCAAGTATAACGCCGATCACGTACGTCCCACTTCTCATGACCCACCTTGCAAGGCCCTTGCAACTTTCCCTCAAAACCACACTCAGGCCCTTGCAACTCTCCATCAAAACCGGAGACAAAGCTTAAGGGTGCTACTATAGGAGGCGCTACTGTCGCTTGGTACAGCTTCAGGTTAGGCTCGCTAACTTCCGCACATAAAAATTGGCTGATTTCTGAGAAATACGGAAAGTGTCTTCTAAATGTTCAATTATTCATTGTATATGCATACATGAAACCGCTGAGGAAAGTGCGAAGCAGGCTTTTGTAACATTACGCGCCTGTTTGCGTTTCGCGAACCAACTCAGCAGTCACGCACGTTTGATGCATCGTTGACAGCAGTTAGTCTTTTAGTCTCTGTAAGAAGGTGCTGCAGGAGAGCACGCCACTATAATGATCTTCACCACGTCATATGAGAGTTAAAAGATCCTGGTTCTACCTCTCAAGTCTCGCTTTCGACGGTCCCAACTCACCCGCTCCTCCCCGGCGGCCCAATGCCTCTCGGCCGTTCGCCCATCCGCCTCCAGCGCCAACTTCCCGCCATTGGACTGCTCAATCACCCCAACGATTTTCAGTACTCTGCCGCCCAACAATTCAGGTATTCAACATACCAACAATTGCGCTAAACAACCACCCAACAATTGCAACAACGAACCACCAAACAACTCAACTACACAACCAAACTTCAACTCAACTACCTAAGAACTCAACACTCAACCACCCAACAACTCAACTCCTCCATAATTAAAGTACTCAATAATTCAAGTCTCAACGACCCAAGGATTGCACTAATCAAAACCCAATAATTTAACTATTGAACCATCAGACAAGTTCAACCTACTCAAACACCCAATAACTTTATTACGCAATCACCCAACAACTCGAGTACTCAAACATCGAATTGCTCATCTACCAAAAACTTTTACTAGACAACCACCCAACAACTGAAGTACTCCACTATTCCACAACTCAACTACTCAACCACCCAACACACGTAGCAAAACACTACTCAACCACTCAAAGGCACTAATGAGCCACCCAACACTTCAACTACACAACCGCCAGACACCTCAACCTCTCAACCACAAGACAGCCCAACTTCTCAACTCCCACACAGTTCAACTACTTCACCATTAGACAACTCAACCACTTCACCATTAGACAACTCAACTACTCAACGAACAGACAACTCAACTACTCAACCATCAGACCAACTCCACAACTCAACCGCCAGGCAAACTCAACCATCAAACAACTCAACTATTCAAACACCCAACTACTAAAATATTCAACCCCCCAACAACTCAACCTCAACCCCGTAGCTACTCAATCACCCGCTCCCACCCCCTTTGCGCTCTGGATCCCGCAGGGAGATGAGGCCTGGGGCTGAGCGCGGACGAGGCGGAAAGCTGCCAACGGCTCCCGCTGGGAGCGCTGGCGGCGCCAGCGGCGTCGGCTGCAGAGGCGCTGGGCGGATAACGCTTTAATATGCCTTTTACAAAATGTCGCGTGTTTGTGAATACGTTTGGGCGGAGGGAAGGCATGCAAACGGAAGGCGACGGGTTTATCTCGGTGGAGGGGCAGCTGGTCGCTGAACGCTTCGATGCCGCCGCTGCTGCTGGAACGGCGAAAAGAAAAGCGATGCAGAGGAGACAGTTTTGGAATAATCCTGGGATCCGTAGTTTACGCTATGCATTTGTGTGTATTCTTTTGTTTTTACTTTGACGCTTGCTACGTACGAGTATGGACATAGCAAGAAAAAGGATTGTAATGCTGCAGCGTAAGTGGCAATGTTTCGTCAGAAAAAGTATTGTGGAGTCCTGATATCTAAAACGTGGATAAATCTTCCTACATGGATGAAATTACTTCCAGTCATAACTTATGGAGATATAACCACTTTTTGTGGGACATTACCGAAAAACGGGTTGGTGAAACGTCTGTTTGTGAATCCATCCGTCTGCTCAACGATAGAGCCTAAACTTTTTTGATTATTTATTCCAGGTGATTTTCTCAAAAATGGACATTCCATCGATTTCACAGGTCTTAGAGCCCGGCAAATTTAAAACTGGCATTTTGATTTTTGGGATACATTCCATGAAGCCTAACAGGAGTTACACATTTTTTCTCGAAAACGGCTCCAAATTTTTAATAAATACTTTCTTTGTATAATCAAAGGTTTCTTAAAAATACTGGCGCAGGTTTCATTTTCTTTCAATTCTCTGAAATTCCAAAAATTAACAATAATGCGAGAAAGTGTGTGATGTTGCGACAGCCTAGTTTGTAATACTGTTATTGACAACTACACACCAAACGGGAACAAAAGACCAACAATTAAACAAATGAGTTGGAGCTGTAGATGACAAATGAGTTTTTGTACGTCAAGAAAAGGTATATCATATTTTATTTTCTCTTATAACAAGCTGGTATTAGAAATTGTCTTGAAAGACAAATGGCTGATGACAGTCTTGTTGAATTATTAGCCATTTATCGGCGTAATAAAGTTAATAGCTATAACGATCCGTTTTAGGTTTCATCGAAATGTCTTCAATTCATTAGGGATACGACACCGCGTTCCTTTCTTGAAACAAAAAGATACTCCCTTACACCTAATTTCTTCCAACCTTCACACGCGCTCTTTCAGCTAAACAATGACTTTTGGAAAGTTTAAAAGCGGTAACATGTTTTCCATGAATGATTGTATGTCAAATTTATCTTTAATTAACTACTTTTATTTCTCTCCACCGTCAACCTACTGAATCGATTAATATAAATACAATATAATGGATATATCTATATAAATTTATAGATATTTACATATCTATTAAATATTTTGGAAAATATTTTGTTGAAAAAATATAATAATGTACGTTTAAATTATGCGAAAATCATTACACGATGTGTTTTGGGGAAAAGATAAAGGACTACATGGAAACGTGTTTGTAAAAATTCAGTATCGTTCAGGACAAATATCGTAGACCACTGCACTTGCGAAAGAGATTATTTATTCATTTAATTTTACAATATGTTAATTTGAAAGAATATTATCTAGTATCTCTTTTGCTAAATAAAATTACAAGTGACAACAGCAAAAGAGTAATCACTCGCAACGACAGAGTATTTCGGTGGTATAAATTGTAATGCACATTGCGGAAGTTAAAAGTATGTACCACTATCATAAATGTACAGTCTAATTAATTTCGAAGGGTTCTATAAAATAAATTTTGTAACATAGTTTCTTCCTTAGTATTCAGTCATACTTTATAAGGCTTGTTGAAGTTATTGGTTGACATTATATATTTATCATTCAAAAGTGGAACACGTTAACATTCCTTTTTAAAAAGCTGAATTTTGCACCCAGCTTTATTTATTTACAATAATTCCAAAGAGTCTAGATATACAAATTCGAACAAATTGTTCGTACTTAATCTCCTTCATAGTATTAAAAAACTAGTTGCAATTATCTAAGAACACTGAGATAACGACTTCTGTAAAATTAATGCATTTTGATGGAAACATCTACCTGACGGGGTAGATGTTGGAGAGCAGTTCAACATGCTCACTGACCTTGCTGTCGGAATATGTTTGTGCCGCTTCGTCGGAAACTCGTGCACATGGCTTCCTTCGATGCTTGCTTTGTTAACAGTCCCATACCAAACCTCCTTCCCTTCCGTTCGTAATAATCAACTCGCCCATCAGCTGTACCAACCCATCGAAACGCACAAAATAGTTAGGACTTTATATGGATCCGAAACTAACTTGGATAACCCGCAATGACATCAACATTTAACAGGCAGGAAACAACTAACTCAGCTCCTGCTTCTCGTCAAAAACACAAACAAAAAAAAATCCCTCTCATATACAAACTCTATAACCATATAGAAAAACTGTAATAAAGAAACACCAATGTACTATGGTAGTCCCAATACGGACAAAAGCGCCTCTACAAACACCAATGAATATCCAAATAATTCAAAATAAGTATTTCAAAGTAATGAAAAATATCTCGTAAATAATTAACAACAACGATATTTTGAATTAAAGATCAATACAATAATAAACCAAATACCCTCATAAAATAACTTCTATCAAATCCTGACAGATACCAGCTGGATCCCATTTCAAATTAGCGAAAAACTCAACCCGCACTTAAATATAAAGACCTTTCTCAACTTTAAGCCACCCAATAACAAAAATTTCCCCTGGATTATTCGATATTTATAGTACGTTAGCTGAGATCTTTAAATAGCATAACGCTTGAAATCTCATCTATAAAGTGATTAACGAATATCGATATATTCTACGTAAACATCAATAAATGCTATTATATAAACATGGGCAGGCCTGGCGCGGTTGCCCATGGCGACGGTTTTCGTAATGTTTTGTTCACATCCGACAAGCATTCAGAGACAATACTATCATTACGGGATTCTACTAAATGAAGAAACAATAATTCCTAAAACAAAGATAGAGAATAGAAACTACGCTGGTACCTCCATTGAATTGCGAATGTTTAGGGAATAATAAGGACAATTGCCAGGGCGTCTCTGTGTTGTAGGAAAATAACTGCTTGTATTTTTGTTTAAAGCGCTAAGACTGTTGTTGACGGATTACATGTGTGCGTCGAAATAAAATTGAAAATTCAATATTGGATTCAAAAAAGAAAAATTGAGAAATATAAAGCGTAGAACTAATGTACTAAATAGTCCTAAAATATTTTGGATGTTCACATTAGCACTGGAAATAATAAACATTTGCATTATTTTTTATACAGAAAAAGACATTGTTTCTCGTATATTTTGAAATTCTTCTTGTCCTACAATATCAATCGTTGTTAGTTGTGTTGTATTGTACTTATTGTGACAATGATCGGCCGGTTTGGTGTACCGCATGGTCGGTGAGAATGCTCATATGAGCCGCGAACATTGGCAATACTCATTATCCAAATTTTTATTTCTTATAAAATTCATGACCACACAGTGTCATCTTCATTGAGAATTCCTTCATGAGAGGTTGGTCAATAAAATCGATTCGTTTAACCTTCGTGCGTACACGTGTTTTAGCGTCAAATGCTGTATGCGAGGTGGTACTTTTTGCCGCCGACCAATTTTCTTCCCTATTCATAATGCAATTTTCCCCTAGTGACTCGTGGAGGATTTTATTAAATAACATCATGAACATACGTGTATATTGAGGAAATAAATTTAATAAAAGTGTTTTAAAACATTATTGCTAAGCAAAAAACTATTTTTTGGCAAGAAGGTTGTTGTTTGCAAAATCATTCTGAGATCTTCGAAAATTTGTTGGTAACACATTGACGTAAGAAGTAATAGTAACACAATAAAATACATCCAATTAA